>JAHREE010000118.1:756862-850469 GCA_033628505.1 Tringa tobata | reverse complement strand
GCTCTTTATCTTTGAGAAACTTTACATAGTATTTTACAGCGACATTCTCTATTTAATTTACTGAATCACCCATTAGCAGCGTGAACGCTGTGTACCAGCTTCATTAATGAGTTCAAGGAGCAGTCCTGTTCTCGGAAGCGCGTGTTTGTATTGCTATTGATAACCTATCCCAAAGAGCTTGTTTGTAAAAGCTGTTTATAAGGTGAAACTCCTGTCTAATTACATAGCGGATCCATCTATGGCGGTGCAAATCCTGCACAGTTCTGTGATAACTTTTGTGTTATTCTCCACATATGGTCTATGTGGAGAACCATCCTTGATGTTTTTACATGGTCTTTATGCTCAAAAAACCCTCCTGCAGACAGCTAGGGAAATTTGCTTGTTACAAGGAGTTAGGGAAGACATGGAGTCAGTGAGAGGATGATAGAAGACAGGAAAATGAAGGGGAGTCTGTACTGCCCTGAGCTCCAGGTAAATATTATCAGTTACCTACAACCAAGGTACTATTTTACTTTTCGCAAGCATTGAAAAAAGTGACCTCGGTACATTATTTTTGGCTCTTTAGGTGGCATGAAAGGACAGGTGTCCTCAGCTACATCTGTGCCCTAAGGACCCAGACATCACAGCTGATAGCTGCCGGCTTATTTTATCCTAACTCCTTCCTTATGGTCTGGGGTAACGAGTGCATGTAATGAAGAAGGGGTGAGGGTCAAAATTGGGGTGGGACCTGGGGAAAGGTACTCGTGTGTTGGCTTCTGAAAGGACCACAGTGATATCCTGTCACTTCAAAGAAAGGCTTAGAGGCACTGGGACAAGTGCTCAGGAGTAGGTACAGGATTAGGAATCAAGTTTTACTCCTTACATCTCAGCAATCAAAAATTCCCTGAGCAAACATCTGACCCCTTTGAAAACCGTGAGAGTTTTTTGTCACCGACTTAAGTGTCATCAAGAGTATCACCCCAGGGAATGAAATGTTTTCCCCTTTTTCTCTGGAAGATGTTATTCAAGCCGGAGCTGGGACTTCCAGCTTGGCTCTGTAGGTTTCTCGTCTGTATTACCCTGCTTCCCATGGTAGCACTGCAGCTATTTCCATTAACAGCAAAAATGATGAAGCATATTAAGCTAATAATTAATCAGTGGTGACAAGGGACTAATAACCATATTGATTTAATTAGGACTTCTTTTCCAGCTCTGTAACTTGCAGTCATGCACATCATTGACTTAATATTTTAATTTGTAGTAATAACTTATTAATTTCTGGGGATGAGCACATACAGAGCCAAAGCAGGAGCTCTGGCTGTGGGCTGTGCCTCGGACCACCAAACCTCTGCGGGAAATGTGCCTTGTCCTCTAGGAGACTGAGAACAGGCAGGGCAATTTCTCAGTCACTGGGGGCTCTTACAGAGCATTGGGGTGGTGGGAAATGGGGCGCTGCGGAGCCAGACGTGGTGGATGCGCTGGTAAGGTCCCTGTAGCTCCACGGCTACACGCTGCGGTTGTACGGGTATGACATGAAATATGGGGTAAAAGTAGCATGCCAAAACAGAAGGCAGGAGAGTAACCCTGGGAAGTAGCAGTATTTATTGGCATCAAGAAGGGAAAAATGTCCCTTTTGGCTTTAATTACACCCTTTGGATTCTGGCGATTTTGAGAAAAGGAAATGCTTGGGGACGTGCTGTGGTTGGAAAATAAGGCTCGCTTTAAATTAGGATCACTTTGGGGAAAAGGAAGAAAGGAAGGGACTGTAACAGGCATGACGAACTTCAGGACTTTACTGTGTGAAAGGCTGACGAATGCTAAGTTTGCTCATTTTCCCCTCCGTTTTGGTGGGGATACTTAGCACTCGCTGAGCCATGCTTGGCATCTCACACAGCTGGGTCCTCAGGAAGCCACCCTCCGATACGCTCCTGAGCAGAGACTTCTCCAGGAGGCAAAGGAAGGAGAAGTTGTTTGCACTGAGAGCATCACGCTAAATATATGGCTGTATCGCACCATATAGCAAGGGTTGTGACTTCTTGGGAAAGAGATCACGTTAGCCTCTGCACAGAGCATCCTGCTCTGCATTATCAATGTTCTTGTAAATCTTGTGCCATCGAAAGGCTGAACCCTCCGCTGGATCTTCGTTTGCTGCAGAGGGCGTTCAGCACAGGGAGGAGATCTGCGCAAGCCATAGGCACTGAGCAGCCTCCAGAAGAGATCCTGTCCAATCCTTGGCATTGTCCTTCAGCAAGATGATAGGGAGTTTGAAGTACTGAAGCTCTCAAACATTCATTTCATGTAGAGTTGTTGGGCCACTTTGTAGGTGAATTATTAGACTGATAAGCTCCATGAACAGAACCACCATTTCTTCTCTTTTTTCTTTTCTTGCAAGTGTTTTCAGGGATTCTGGAAAAGTACTTCTGCACACATCCTCATATTTTATTATAGAACCCAAGTTAGTGATAGTGGCATGAAATAGTTCTGTATATTTTGAAAGACTACAAAAGTGATTTAGCTGGGGACAACGTGTGCCGGTATGGGAATATTCACCTTCCCGGCCTCCCCTGTGTTTGCCACCAAATTTGAGATTCTGGGAGGACTTGCAGTTCTGTCGTAGGTGCAAACCCCAAGAGGGGTTTTACAAGTGACAGGTTTTCAGGGGTTGACAGCCTACGTGCTTGTTGGGACCCTCTCACCGTGTTATTTTCAGTGGTGCTAAGTCATCTTGTGCCAGCTGTTAGAGCCGGGTAATGTAACGGAGCGATGTGAGTAACGGCGCGCAACTTTCTTCCGGTACTTTGAAGAGCAAAGAGGTGGTGGTGTCTCCATTGTCACTGCAAGGTAATTTATGGCAAGTACAGGCCTTTTAGAGACAACCACAATGGCTGCCTTCCTTGGGAGGCTCTGGATGCGCAGGAAGCAAAGCTCCTCGTGCCGGGCTGCATTAGTCACCGCCGCCGCTTCGCAGGCTAGCCCACATACCCTCAAGGGAAATAGATTTTTATTTATTTGCTTTAGCCTTTGATTTGTATCCCTCATCCCTCTATTTCTGAAAGTAGTACTACATCCTGGTGGGAGGGCCGGCCCTTCTCCCTGCCCCCTAACCTCCCTCCATCCTTCAGCCTTTATCTGCCAACAGCTGACCCGTGTCCCCGCGTACATCCTCGCTTCTCGTTTCTTCTGTCTCTTTGTGCGGCGCCGCCTGCTCTGCCCTTTCAGCTGGCTTTGATGCTTCCAGTGCCTGGTCCCCAGAGCAGCGTTGCCTCTCCTCTGCGGCTGGCCCACATGCCAGTGTTTTCTCTCTTCTTCAGGCTCCCACAGTTCACATCTTTGAACTTTCTACTGGCAGTCTGTCCTTCCAGCCATTACGGAAACTATTTCCAGATTTCAACTGATAAAAAGAATAGTAGTAATGCTAGACCCGGTGCCATTCCTCTTCATTATCTTTGCCTGCTTACCTTATCTGCATATCTGATTTATTCTTGGCAGCTCTGTATCTGTGCTAGGACCTGGATGTACATTCTCATTCCTATGAGTGGTGTATTAATAATATATATAATCACTGAAATGTCCTTTCAGACCACAGCTCTGAAAAACAGGACCCTTTTTTTTCCTTTTCAAACTGACACAAACACCTATGACTTTTTGCACATGACTGTAAATGCTCCAAGGGAGTTTTAAAATCTGAAACCTGTTATGAGAAGGCTGAGTGGTTTGCAGGCATTAACTGTTGGTTTTATATCTTGTAAATTATTTAACTTCCATCATGACATCAGTGATTACAAGTTATGTATTCCTGGCTCCTAGTCCTGCCGTCTTACCTCTCCCTCTATTTGTATCCTGCGTAGGGAGAAATGATGAGTATGTACTAGATTGAGAAAAAACTTTGTTTTCTAAACACATCGCAAATATTTGTTGCCTCTTGGACATCTCCATTGACGTCAGCTGATGTCCTGCTTGCAGAACAAACTTGGAATATGCAGTAGGGTTCTGTGTGTTGATAAGTAAGGTTCACTAAGAAGAATTTTGTCAAGAGAGAGAGAAACACATTTCACAGCACTTGGTTAGTAAAAAAGGGAAAAGGTTGGCAACTAAATTCCATTTCCAGTGCAGATTTGGGACACATTTCTACAAAGTGAACAGGAAAAGTGAGCAGATACTGACTGCAGTGACATCATAGAGGTAAAAGTAAGGAATGCAGAGTCCTCTGAATACATGTTAAAGCTCTTCTTTTTAACATGATATTGTGGGAGCTTTATAATTGTTCTTAAGAAGAGGAACAAGAGCCAAGGTGGAATTTTGAGGGCTAAGCATCACTCAAAGTTTTAGGTTTTTATTGCTTTGAAGTAAGAAAAGTGGCAGAAACGTGTCCAGCGCAGCATTAACAGTCAAAGAAAAACCCATTCTGTATTTATGTCTGATCATTTGTGCTATAGCATCTTGGCTGACGATGTACCGCAAGATATGTCAATGAATGTGCTTTGCGATTCTCCCCAGATTTTGGCAGGCAAAGATTCAAAATACGGTATGACCTTATGCTTGTGGTATGATTGCCCAGAAGAAATCTACTGCAGACTGCAGAAGATGGAAGCTTTTATGCAAATACCATTAAATTCATCTCAGTATGCTGCAGCATTATTGTCCTGAAACGTTTTCTACTGATGGATGCACTGTATTTTGGCAAACCAGCAGAGGAGGAAGAAGAAGGGATGTGTGGGCGTACTGTGTTTGCTGCTGTGTTTCTGGGAGTCTAGCATCCAGCTCCATATTAAATCCCTGTTTTGTTTTTGTTTAGCGTTGGCACGGTCTGTTTATACAGAGAAGGTGATCTAGACCTTGGGACCTTTTCTCTTGTGTTTAACCTGACGTGGACACTGTTGATGGGAGGTGTGTGTAGAACAGTTTGGGATGGTGCCACAATGTATTCTAAGGGAGGTATCAGCTGTAGGACCACTGAATTTCTATGCCTCTTTTCTGCTCCGGTGAGACCCCACCTGGAGTACTGTGTCCAGCTGCTCTGGACATCTCAGCACAGAAAGGACATGGACCTGTTGGAGCGGGTCCAGAGGAGGCCAGGAAGATGCTCAGAGGGCTGGAGCCCTCTGCTGTGAGGACAGGCTGAGAGAGTTGGGGTTTCTCAGCCTGGAGAAGAGTAGGCTCCTGGGAGACCTTAGAGCCTCTTCCAGTACCTAAAGGGGCTACAGGGAGAGATGGGGAGGGACTCTTTATCGGGGAGTGGAGCAATAGGATGAGGAGTAATAGTTTTAAACTGAAAGAGGGGGGATTTAGTTTAGATACGGGGAAGAAATTCTTTGGTGTGAGGGTGGTGAGGCACTGGAACAGGTTGCCCAGAGAAGTTGTGGGTGCCCCATCCCTGGAGGTGTTCAAGGCCAGGCTGGCTGGGGCTTTGAGCAACCTGGTCTGGTGGGAGGTGTCCCTGCCCATGGCAGGGGGCTTGGAGGTTGATGATCTTTAAGGTCCCTTCCAACGCAAACCATTCTAAGATTCTATGAAAGGGTAAGACGAAGCAGACCATGTTGAAGCAGCCGTAGCATGTATGGTGAAAGCACCCTTTTCCCGGGGCTCGCGAGTGGAAACTACTACATGATTGTCTGTATCCTGTGCTGCTGGCACGGAGTCTGAGACTGGTCTAAAGAAGGAAAATGGCTCTCTGTGTGTAGTCTGAATGTTGGTATGTGGTCAGCAAACCTCATCCAGATGCTTGTATCTTGCTGCATGCTTTTGAATGTTGTTTTTCTGATGAATGGCAAGAACAGGTTTCTAAAAATAAATTAATGGTTTTCCCTTTTTACTTCCTGTGACTTAATATACTTTATTTATCTGTATAGCTACTAGTCATTGTCATTCTTCAGCTCACAAGAGTATAAACAGAAATGAGCCTGAGTCACACAGTAAGGATGTGGAGCCAGGCTTTTTCCAGTTTTTTAGCCAGGTGTGGGAGTTGCGGCCCAGGGCTCGTGGAGGGAAAGGGCTGGCTCGGGGGTTCTGCCTCAGAGGTCTCACAGGTGAAGCAGCCTTACACGGAGGTGTAAGGCTGCCTGCCACCGGTACTTTATGCGTTGTATTCCAAGGTGGTGAGACCTTGCAACTCTGTGCAAAGAGTTAAATAAATGGGTGTTTTTTTAAGGCCCAAGTGAGATTCCAGGTAATTATTACAGAATCACAAAATGATACGGGGTTGGAAGGGACCTCTGGAGATAATCTAGTCCAACCCCCCTCCCAAAGCAGGTCCACCTAGAACAGGTTGCACAGGAACGTGTCCAGGTGGGTTTTGAATGTCTCCAGAGATGGAGACTCCGCTACCTTTCTGGGCAGCCTCTTCCAGGGCTCTGCCACCCTCAAAGTAAAGAAGTTCCTTGTCGTGTTTAGATGGAGCTTCCTATGTTCAAGTTTGTGCCCATTTCCTCGTGTCCTGATTTATCATTATCTTATTCCTCTCGCACTACTCCTAAGGTTGACCAGACCAACATCCAAAGCAACAGTTACTTTCATTTAATCAGCTCAAGCAACATCCTTTAAGAAATTTATCCTCCTAGGGTATATGGTCAGTTAACCATGCTGCTGACAGTGTGCCCCAAACCAACCATAAACTTGAATCAAACAGATCTGTAAATAAATTAGTGTTATTGGGATTTTTAGGAAATGGTCTCCTTTCTGTGGTGATTGTCTGCTAAGATGTAAGGCTGCTCTTTACAACATAACATGCTATAATTTTGTTTACTCATTAGAAATGTGAAGTATTTGACCTAAAACATGCTGAGCATCATTTCCCTTCCCACAACATATCTTGGGGGTACCTCTCTTTGTTGCTAAGCAGCATATCTGTATGTTAAATTAGAAAAACACCTTGTAAGGTATATGGGGCAATAGGAATTTGCGCTGCCTAGAGCTCCATGTATCCACATACCTGCGTATTCAGGTATGGCTAATAGGAATGACTTTGTGTCCCGTGGGAGAAGTGGACTTGCTAACAAACAGAATAATGCAGAGTGAGTGTCAACGTATTCCAGGTTTTTTATCAGCATGTCTGATTGTATAGAGGGTGTGGATTAAGTAATCCTTCACCTTCATTTCAAATGATTAAATGCGTTCGGTTCAGCTTTACTAAAAGCCTGCACAGTATATTGGGATATGTCATTTGACCTTGTATGTAGTGGAAGATAATGTAAGATTTCCCCCTCTACATGCTATCCATATATCTTTTGTGATCTTGCCAGGACATATTTTGCATGTTTTTTACGTGCACCATGTTTGTTTTCCTTCTTATGGGTAGCTTTGCTTCCTTCCCTTCTTTCTCTTCTCATTAGGAAGTTTAGCTTCACCCCGCTTCACCCTCAGCCATTCTTACTGGTGAAAGCGACTGCTTCTCTGAGAACTGCTCTGTAGGGTATTGCAGAAGTTTTCTGTGCTTCACTTCTAAATGTCGAGTTAATTTAAAGGAATCAAAGCTTCAAAAAACAATAACCTTCTCCCTGGATCCATGTTTGCAGTTCCTATGAGTTAAATGAAAGTATTCTATAAGTAGACAGGGACAGTGTTTCATAGTCCAGAATACATTGTTGTCAGAGGTTTCAGGGGATATGGGTATCAGCGCTGTACTAGTGGGGTTGTGTTTGCAGGCTCCATCAGTTTGTCTGGGAACGGTCTCCTAGGCTTTAGTGTTGACATCGACAGGGACACAGATTAGAAATGCTACTTCATCTTTACGATTGCTGTCAATAATCCATTTGGCAGATAGCTGAGGCCAGCTAAAAGGGACGAGAGTGCAGCCTAAGGTACGTTGTGAGGACATACTTAGCTGACAGAGGCAACTATTGCTGTGCTACAGATTTGTATTTCAAATTCAGTCACTTTGTAGAAATATTTTACTCCGTGTGCCCTGAGATGTAAGATGATGTTTGGGCTCTCGGAATAGGAACAGATCCTGTTTCTGAACAATTGTACTGCAGGACAAGCAGGAGATCCTCCTTTAGCTCATGTGGTAGGAAGCTGAGCTGAGAGGCAAAGGCTGAACACAGAAATCCTGTCCTAGCCCTTTTGTACATGTTTTAGTATTTCTTTTAAAGTATTTCTTTACCCACTGATCTTAAAGGACTTGATAAACTTCAGTGAGCTGTCAGAAGAGCCCATCAACTCCTTTCGCATTGTGTTCATTTGCTGTTGCAGAACTTTTGTTACACGGCAAGAATGGATATATTGAATTTATGGGTTTGACAGGTAACAGAAAACAAGAAGTGTCAGTTCAGTTCACCTGAAATGGATTCAGCTGAGAGAAATGAATACTTGTCCAGGATACCACCATGTGCATCGTGTATATGAGAGTGGCAGAAAGAGAGTGGCGTGTATCTGTCCCAAATTAAACGGGGTAAAATTGTTCTAGGTGCTCCTTGGTTAAGAACTGAGTTGAGACTATCAGGCTGTGCTTATTCACTCTGCTCTTTACTTTGCAGGGGACGGCTGAGTGTTATCAGGCTGGAAAATCTGGCCTAAATGAAGTAGCGTATGTTTTAAAATTGCAGCTGATCATTTTCATTTGAGAATTAATCTGGTCTCTCAAACAGGCTCTGAGTAATGACAGGTCATCGACTGCAAGAGAAATTATGCTTGCCTGTACCATTCTTACACTGCTGTAATGGCTTGTCTGGTGTGTCTTGCGATAAAGTATTTTTAATTTATCTTAACCATTTAAATCCACCTGACAATATAACTGAGTAGTGGGATAATAAAAACCAAAGACCGCATACTATTTACCGAATGAAGAGCAGAAACAGGTTTGGGTTTAGATTTTAAACGTTCTGTTACATACCGGAGGCATATGATAAATCAAATCTAAGCCTTTTAAAGCTAATAGTTTCTAAATGGCAAATGAATTAATTTAATTTTTAAACTTTCTCCTTGCAGCATTTTGCTAACAAGCTTTCGGTTAAAAGAGCCAGATTCTCGTTTCCAAAACAAAATCTTTGTTGTCTTGATAATATAAATTAATGAAAGCTTTCCCTTTTCTCTTTCTCTTCAGTATATTTTCTCAAAATAGCTCATCAGGGCTGTATCCTGCAATTTGCTGTGCCCTCTGGCCCTTGTCCAGTAAAGCACTTAAGCATACAAATAGCCCCGGTTTTGGTGGGAAGCGGGCAACTGAGCCCGAGACCTTCCCGCGTGTCCCAATGGCTACCGTGCCTCCATGTTTTCAAGGGAACCCTGGAACACGCTTCCCAACCTGCACAGTGTTTTTTCTCCACCAAACAACAGTATTTCCCAGTACAGTCCTGATCCTTGATGTATGCATATATTTAAGGGGTTTTAAGAACTATTTAGTTGCAGTGGAGGATTTTTGCGTTTCAGGTGGCTTCTCACAAACCTCCGCTCTGGAATTCAGCAGAGATTTTGCCATCCATCTTAATTTTGGAAGCGAAGCACATGTCTAATGGTAATTGAGGAGTTCAGCATCTCACCAGTCACAGCACTAAATCTTTAAAGTAAAATCCAGTCAAAGCAGTTCCTGGGAGCCTGCGATTGATTTCAGTCCAGCAATTACTCTGTATTGACTGACTCGAGCACAGTGTCCGTCAGCAGCAGGAGTTGCCTACAGAGACTTGGTTGCGGGAAGCTCTCATGTTTTGCACGTGGCAAATAAAATCAGGGACCCGAGCAAACATATTTCAACCTCAGTTAAATCTCACGCACTGGGTAAAGGATGTGTATGTGCTGTCATTTAATAATACAAATAGGAAAATAAAGATTTCTCATAACTGGAGCTAATTTCAGCTTTTACCCTTTCCCAAGCTTGATACCGTTGCTCTTTCTGTTTCTTTGCATCACGTCCTCTTTGCAGCTGCTTTTTTTTTTTAAACTCTTTTTCAAAATTTATTTTTAAAATGAGAAAAGAGGATATTACAGAAACAGAGACTGAACTGGGTAGGGAAATTGTTTCAGCTCTCCACAGGCAGGAAATTTGAGCTCCTCTGGAACCTGAATGAGTCTTGGAGCAGCCTCATTATTTTTATATATTTATTTCCCTCTTTGGCTATTCTGCCTGCTTTTCCCACGTTATCATCAAAGTGGCCCCAGAAGGGACAGTTGTGAAACAGAAACTATCTGTGAGTAAAGGAACAAACCAGAGTTTTTGTTAAGCTACAGATGCCTTGGGTTTAGCAAAAACAAACAGCTTTAATTGCTGAAGTATTTGCAAATGTTGCTGCTCTCTTCTAAATGTCTTTTAATATTGGGGGGAGAGGGGGAAATGGGGAAAGGCAAGAAGAGATGTCAGTGGCAGCCCCATCTCCTTGAAATTTGGGTTGAGCCAGTAGACTGGTGGTTTCTCCCTCTTCCTACTCCCTGCCCTGAAAGAAGATAGGTTTGCAGCAGTGAAGCTGAAGGAAAAAATAGTTTCTTCCCTTGGTTCACATGAACTGCTTTGAACTGGAACAGATGTGGATGTACAGAACTATCTGCTTACAGCAACTGTTCCATTTATAACCGTGGGGTTTCTATTCAGGTCTCTTTATCATTTTAACTTATTTTCTGTTTCCACATCCTTTTCCACAATAAAATATTCTTAACTAAATGGGTTTTCAGCTCATATCCGAAACTTTTGCAAGTACTGTTCCTTGTCTGAATTTACAATGCCAGCCGTATTGTTCAGGGACTTTTTGTTAATAGTGATGGCCAGTGGAGGCAAGGTCAAGTCGGAGTTTGTGGTATTTGTAAGATGGGATTCAGAATTTCGGTTTGTTACCAAAATAGGGCAGAATCCGGAGTCTGATGTAATGGTGATAAAATCTCACAAAAGGTGTTTGTAATATCTAACTACCCAATGGCATTTCTATTAATTTTCTGCTTTGTTGAACTATATTCAAATTTGGTGTACAAAAGAAGTTTGTGTGCGACCCAGACCAAAATTGTTCCAGTGAGTACAGATAAGAGATTCAAATTCAACCACAAAAATTTGGACAACGGTGTTGTTTTGTTCTGTGTTTTTCATGAACTCCTGCTTCAGAGTAAGTTCATTCACTGTTTAATTTGATTAAGTGCTCAATAATTAATTCCCCTAATGCTCTGCTAAGTAAGAAGGTGAGCCCTGCGGTTCCCATTGACCGAGACACTGTGATGTGCCCCGAGATGAAGAAAAAATGCATGTAGTCACAGATGAAATCATTAGTGGTGTTGGGTTAAAACTAATCATTTATGCTCTCCAGTTCTCCGCTCGCTTGAGCGGACCATGTGGCCTTTATTAGAAAATTAGGAATTCATTTTTTTAGAGTTACTTCAGTTTCTCTGTTCCCTAATTTTCTATGGAAACAGTCAGTTGTTTGTATATTGGAGACTGTACGTGTCAAGTTCTTTGTTTTATTTCGTTGCTTTCGGCCTTGATGTGGAAAACAAAAATTTCATCAAAGTTGTAGAGGCAGATAGGATTTTGATCTAAGCCATATTAAAAGCTGAAACCCTTCGTGACTGTGGTGTTTCTTAGAGTTTAGCCATGAACATGCCTCCTGTGCTACATCCGGGATGACCAGAGATTTTTCTTTGTAATTGGAAGCTACTTTTCTCTTTTGGTTGACTCAATACCAACTCTAACACTGGATGATGCAGTCCTGTGGAGCGATGTTGTGTTGGTGTTGGGATGCTCTGAGAACAGTCTAGGAAGGCAGGGTGTCCCAGTACCCCAGGCTGTGGATTAGTCACAGCGTTGGGTAGGAACTGCTTCCCTGTTGTCAGATTACCTTCACTTGGCTCAAGTTGCATTAAGCTAAATGAAAATAAAAGTAGGTTTTCGCAGTATGGAAAAGAGAGTTTCAAGTGTTCCCCAACAACAAATAGATGAAGAAACAAAAGGAAATTTTGTGCTTAAGCTGCTTCTACCGAGGTTAAACAGATAAGATCTCTCCATCTGTCAAGCTGATAAGGTGTAGACAGGTTTCTGACACACAACTTGCACTTGCTTAGGCTCACATAAACTCTTGTGTAATTGCACCCCCGGGGTGCACCTTTCAGTGTGAAGTGTTTCTCTTGCTCTTTTCTCCTTCCCATTATCCGAACGCTTTCTATTTGAATAGATGTAGCTCACTTTAAATGAAAATTAAACCAACCAAATAAAGTTTCTTCTAAGGGAAAAATACGGATATTCAACTGCAAATATTTTTTTAATCTCTTGGAAAGTTTTGGGTTGTACTGTGTGTTACCCCCATGACAGAATTTTTCTCCTGAACTCTTCTAGTGTCCTTGCACTACCCTTCTGTAGCTTTAATAAGAATTAAAACTTCATGGGAATGCACCCAGTTCACAACCACATCAAAGCTGTGGTTGAAGTCCAGTTTTCAAACAACCCCCAAGGTTGGCCAAGTCTGGTTTTTCAGTTTTGATTTGATACGTTGTACAGAGACCCTACTTGCAACACTCAGTGATGGCTGGAGAGCAGACACCAAGTTCCCAAAAGCTAATTGCTGTCTGGACTGAGGCAACATCTCCTTTATCCATTCCTGTAACTTGTCCACATGAGTTGTTTTATCCTCTCTTTCACCAAAGCACCACGCAATTTGTCTGGTTTTAATATTGAGCAGTAGTAGTTTCTTAATGTGAAGAATGTGCAGTGAAAGAAAATCCGTTTACAGTTCTTTGATAGATCAGTTCCATTTTTGTTCACACTTGCCAGTTTTATTGACTTTATTTTTAAGGAAAAATAATTATGTGGAGTCTGGTTTTAGTCGAGAACTTTTCTGTTTTATGTGAGGAACAGACAAAGACCTGTTGCATCAGAGTAAAATTAGGTGGGGAAAAAAGTGTTCTTTTCCTTCAATAAATAAATCAAGTGCTTCCACCGTACAAGAATATACAGCAATGTAACACGTGTGGGCACTAAGGATAAGCAGACACATCAACAGAAGGAAATCTCTGACAAGTTCTAGGTATGTCACTTGGATATGGGATGTATCTTAGTAGACAGTCTGTCACTTTTATTCCCTAATAACTTTTGACAAGAGACAGATAATACTGCAGAGTTTATTTTAAGGTAGATTGTTTAATTTTGTGTCTGTTCTCTTTCTTTCTTCTTCTTCTTTTTTTTTCTGGACACTTTCCCTTTTTCATACCAAAAAAACATAGAGCCCCAGCTATTTGTTAAGTTTGGGGATTTGGGGTAAGTAGCTGGTTATATTTGGGAAGGAAGCAATGGCTGCAGAGAGCAGCTGGATGCTGTTGGAGTGTCAGTTCCTTGGCTGCGGGAGAGGTGTCCCCTGCTCCCATCCCACGTGCTGCACCCCTGGAGCCGGGCAGGAGCTTGGGGGCTCTAGGATCTCCATCTGCAGGAATAGATGATACTCCCAAGCTGTCCCTGAGGTTTGTGTGGAAGAACACAGGTTTTTTTCCTTCCTTTTTTTCTCCTCTTCTTCTTTCTGGATGAACGTTGCTCTCAGGAGAGTGCTTGGGAGTGTTGGTGAGTACTCCTGTGCAGAGCAGTGCTGGTGGAGGTCAGTCCCAGCCCTCGGGTCCCTGCAAGCCCCAAACCTTCCCTGCTATGACTGAGCAAGCTCCCAAACCGTGTGGTTGTTCAACGGCGGATCAGATTTCTAAAAAAATGGATTATCTGAACAGTACTTGTGACCAAAAGGAGATTTAAACATGAGGGTCTCCAAAAGAGAAACTGTTAGCCGGTGCCTGAGCGTGCCTGATGCAGGCAGCTGGTGCTCTGCCGTCTCTCTGCTTCCAGCTACGCTCTCCCAGCACCGAATACGTCCTGAGGCTGAGGCGCTGAGTGCCCTCATCTCCCATCGCTTCCCACGGCCGGAGGGCACCGGGGAGGAGCAGTGAGTCACAGGCAGAGCCAGGCAGCTGCACTTCTGGGGCTGGCTCATTGGGAGCGAGGATTCGGGACCAGAAGAGTCCTCTTGGGACTGACGTGGGAGCATAAGGGCTGTCCCGAGAGGCTGCACCTGTGAGGAAGGGAATTTTTTTTCTTAAAGCTCTTGAAAATGGGTACATCTGCGTGGTGATCTGTTTTTTCTAGCTTCCCATCGTGCACAGGCTGATTAGTTATACATCTGTGGCACGATCAATAGACAAGGCATTGGAATATTTGCTCACCAAATTTGAAGGGGACGGAAATTCACTGTGGGAAACTGGTGTGTTCCTCTAGGCTGGAGCTCCCCCAAGCCACAGTCTGCTGCCAGGCAGGTCCCACAGCCTCCTTCAAGAAGGGGGCAAGAAGTCTTAGCCCAAGGAGAAAGAGGGTAATTTGCCCCTAAAAAAACATCTGAGTTCCAGGTTAATTAGTAAAGTGGTGTTGTTTCTGTAAAACCTGTCAAAGCCCTTGAATCTAATAAGCTCCTTGGATCAGGTCGTGTATTGTAGTGAGAGTTTGCCGAAGTTTGGGTGAACAAGTGTTTCACTTTGTGTTTTCTCTATTTTAGTGATGTTTTACAGCAGCAGGAGTGTGCAGCATAGGATCAAGGAACTCTTTGTTAAAAAAAAAAAAAAAAAAGAGGAAAAGATCTGTCTTGCCTCACTGAATTTATACAGGAAAATCTTGGGCCATGAGAGTTATAAACGTAGCATTTCTGAGTCCTCGCATCAATAAAGTGTTTGGCTTTCCGTTGTCTGTGGTTTTAGAAGCAGGGATCTTACAGCAATACCAGCTTTAGCTCATCAGAGCCATATGGACAACCCCTACGGATCAGCCTCCTCGTCATTTTGAGGAAATTTTGCTCTGTTCTCACCATTCTCTTGCTTAAACACTCAATCAATCATTTATGAGCCTGCTACATGCAGCCTTCACCTTTCCTTGGACTTGGTAGTGCTACGTCTTTCCGCCCTAATTTACGTAATATCGTTACAGCTTAAAACAATGATCCTGTCATCCCTTACTTGATGCATGTGAAACTTAAACCCAATCCAAAAGTCCAGATAAAAGTAAACAGATGGATGTGTACATGGATGTCTAAAACCTGCTGCTATATTAAACCTTTCCGAGAGCACTGAAGGGAAGCTTATCCTTTAAACTTTTTTTTATAATGCTTCATGAGGGAATAACTTGTGGACTGTGAGATTTTCTTTTTCTGGAGGAGGGGCAACCATCAAGTACAAGTCTGTCTGGAGTAAGTGAAACTGATAGCCACCAAAGTATGTGTTACAGTTTGGAAATGCCTGTGAGAGGCCAAAAAGGGAGCCTGAAAGAAAAATTAGAAAGGGGGTAGAATGTTATTAAAGCTATAATTATAATCATAGGAGGCACTCTGCTATAATTTCTTTGCTTTAAAACTGCCGTGGGAGCAGGGCTTGCTTGCTGCCTGGGAGTTTGAGGCACGGGACCCAGGAACTTTTTAGTTAGGGAAAAGGGGAAGGTGCACATTGTCTCGCCAGATTTATGCGTTCAAATAATGAATTTGGACCTTAAGAGTTGTGAACTGTAGGATTTCTAAGCTCTCATATTAGTGTTTTCCCACTTGTCATAACTCAGCTGTAGCAGACAGGTAATTGATTGAAAGAAATACGGGCTGCCCCTTCGCTGGAAAATGTTTTGACTCCTGGCTGGTTCTGAAATGTGGAATCCCTGGTCTGCTCCCAGTGTCGCTTAGTGTGTGGACATAGTCCATCATCCAGGATGTAAATGAGAATGTTTTGGAAAGGGCTTTGGAAAAGTATTTCCACCTCTGTTTTCCTTGGTACCAGCTACTATTGCACCCTGAAAATAAAATGAGATCTGATTCCTTTGCCTCTTAAGGAAAGTTAAACCAATGGTATGTTAAACCAATGTTCCTAGTGGTACATGTTCAAATTTCGTACACTGCTTGTTTGGGTGACTTCAGAAACATTGCGTTAGAAGATGGGCACCAAAGCTTCACGGGGGTCAAGGGGTGGGCTCCAGCATAAATAAGTTGTGTAGGTGCTGGGAAGGACCCACCTCTCAGGTGCCGGCTGCGGTCTGTGTCCTGTCACCTGGGGCGAGGGGGTGCCCGTCTTGGTGGCCGCGCTGATGGCTCAGCGGGCAGGAGCGGCAGCGGGTTTGCAACGCTTACTGCATGTAATTAAACACTGCGGCGGTGCCAGTGGGCAGCAGCTGCTTTGAAAATAACATGATGGAAACGTGTGGGGACATTTTGGTGGCAGTAAGCCCACGCATATTTGCAACTGAGAGCGCCCTGTCTTCCCTTTGATGCCCCACTCCGTGCCCTCATTTCAAATGTCCTTAAGGTTGGCTGTGTTAATGAGAGCCGCTGGTTAATTTGCTTAACTTTGCAAAGCTGTAGTTCAGGGGGCATGTATGTAACTTCGGGCACATGAGTAGTCCCATTCAAAAGACTGGGTCTGCTCATGTGTTACGCTCATCCCTGGAGCTGTTAGTCTCTGCTCAGCAATGTAATTAAAACACTCTTGGCCACAGATGAGCAAGACAAGCTCTTCTCCATGCTCTGAAGTGTTTAAATTTAACAGCAAATTTCATAAACAGTCCAGTAGGCGATAGCACGTGTTGTTCATGAAGGGTAATCCTGACAGCACACGCCGTTTTGTAGTTTATATATAAGGTGTTTTAAAAATTTATCTTCATGTTAATATTTTGTGGAGATCATGGATGCATTCCAGTAGTGCTCTCTGTGCCCCCAGCTGGGGCTTTCATAGGAATTTTGAATTTAAGAATACAGGAAATATGGATGGGAAATGTGGAGGGAAATAATTTTATGTTGTTAATACCATCTTCAGAATTTTCGTGGTGTGTTGAAGATTATTGTATGCAGTTTTTCTGACACCTGAGGCCATCAAAGTCACATCATGATAATGAGAAATTCCACTTTCTGTGGCTTGGCTGCAGAAAGTGAAAATGGAGTTTATCACATGGACGTTACTTCTTGTGTAAATGGAGGAATTGATTGCAGTTGCTGTTGGATTGTGTTTTTTTTTTTCCTCCCTGTGGTGGCTTTTGTGTTCACTTATTTCATTCTGTTGTGGTCTTAAAAGAACTTAAGATGTCATTTTAGTTTTGTCTCAAGTGACTTTCCTGGTGAAGGGTGTTATAGAAAAATATTTTACTTCTATATGGTAGTACAAGAAAAAATGGTGTGTTTAGAGAAGCTTAAATGACTCCAGATTTCTCTCCTTTGTGTTGTTATTCCTCATCTTTGTCACTATTGGAACACTGATGATTTTGGAAATACCTTTTCAACTTGGTCCTACATGTTAGTGACGAACCCGATCTGTCTAGCCTGAGAGATCTTCACTTGGCATCAGCAAGAGAAATGGCTTGTTTAAATATGTACAAGTTTGTGTTTTCCTCAGTCAGGATTGATGTGCTTTGCCCTTAGAGCTATACTTACTTATTTTCAGTTTCTTTATAAAGAAGCCCTTTGTAGTCAAGTGGTCAGAGCAGGACCTAGCAGTGTGACCTGGGTTGTACCCACGACTCAAATTGCACTGAGTCAACATAATTCTTGGCCAGTCTGGGCTTCAAACTGAATTACCAAGAATTACTTCAGTAAAATCTTGCATTTGCATTTAGCTTATGTGAAGGAGAAGTGGTTTTAAAGCTGTTTGAACAGGGGAGTTTTATCTGGAGAGGGTTGTTTTGGTTTGTTTTTTTTAAAATCCATGTTTGTGTTCTGCTCCACCATGTATTTATTTTAAAATCTACTTGTGCATCAACACATTCTCAATCTGAAATGTAGATCTCGGACTGAGATGTTTTAAATGTTTGAACTGAATCCAGTTTTAGAGTACCACAGTTATCTAAGAAGTACATCAAAGTTTCCTTCAGTGTTCATTTCTCATTATTATCTGTTCTGGAGCACTGATTGTTTTTCAGTGTAATTAGTGTATGTGTTACCGTAAGTTCTCTTTCTGATCTTACAGCAGATGTGCTCTCATGTTTACAGAGAAGAATCTTATGCAGTATCTATAAAGCTGAGTTTTACTAAATCAAAACCAAACTTTTGCCCTGATTCCACAATTTTAGATATCAGATCTTTGTACTATCAGGTCCCTCGAAAGTACTTGTTTGGTTTCCTTTGAGTTATGGGCACCTTGCATTGCATTTCTATCCAATTCCATAAAGCACCCAAATGAGTTAATGGTAGCTCTGTTCCTCTATGCCACCTTTAGGTTCACCGTGGCAGGACGGTGGATCATTGATCTAAAATAAAGCCTGCTAATGCTGAATTGCCCCACCAAAAATTTCTCGAAACTTGAACCAATAAAGTAAGTGTATTTACCCTGCAGCGTTTTGTGTTATGTGACTGCAGAGTTTTGGATCTGGTACTAGAAGCCTTAAATCTTACATTGTTAAATTAGACTTGTTGTTGCTTATCTTTCTGGAGAAAGGATGTGCTCCCATGGCTTGGGATGAGAACCAGACAAATGCAAAATACTCCATCTGGGTAAGAATAATTAGCTGGTTAAATAGTGGTTCCTCAGAAAAGAATCTAGCAGTCATAAACTAAACATAAATCCTCAATATCTTATGTTGTAGGGAACATGTTGGTGTATGCAGTAGATCATGTAGGAATTCTGCTCGGGGCTGGAAAAGCGTGACCTGGAGTACTTTATCCAGTTTTGGGCATTTTTTTTTTGTAAGAAAAGTCTGTATCATATAGCCTAAAGCTGAGAGGAGAGCAGCAAAAATGAGAAGAAATCTAAGATAACACGTCTTAGAAGAAAGTAGTGGAAGAGAGGCATTTGGCCAATGGGCTTTGCAAACTTCTGTTTGCGTCTCTGGGTAGAATTGTTGTTTGTGATGGAATATTTATTATCCTTGTTCCTATTCTGAGGTGCCTCGTGTTAATGCTGAAGTTTGTTTGTAACGCAGAGGGGAAAGTCCATGTTACAGGAGGGGAAAGGAAACAGTGGGAAACCCTCTGTGCGCGCATGGCCTCCGTGCCAGCTGCTTTCAGGAACTCCTGGGTCATCATGTCCAAATCTTTGCTATTTCGGGCAACCACATCACAGAATCCCATTCATAAATTTCTCGAGTACCATTATAAAAATAGTTTGATTTTTTATTTATTTATTTATTTATTGCCTCCATTGCTCTGATATGAACCTCGTGCCTCCGATCCAGAGCCTCATTTCTAATGGTCATTTTTGAGATTTTTTTTTTTAAGATTAGTTTTTGTCACACGTGCACTTTATTTATTCTTCATTGCCCTTTGGCTTCTTGACCACTGACTGAGGGTAACGAAGGGGTAGTTTTCTAGCTTAAAACACTCAAGTTTTTATTATCTTCTAGAAGGACAAGCTTCTCCCTTCATCACTGCCACCACCCCCTCAGTAATTTTGCATGTGTTTAAGTTTGAGTTCGAGTTTCTGAAATAGGGGGTGATGTGTGCTGCTGGCAATATCCCAGAGAAATGCTGCCATTGCTCTTTCATCTTTACTGGAAGTACCTTGCTTGATATACCCTAAATTGTCATTTGCCTTTTTCTAAGCTATGACTCACAAAGGGATAGTTGTACTGTGATCAATTGGCATGTATGGAAGGAGTCCTGAAGTATCCTGCAATGCCAGACAGAACTACCATGTGATACCCTTGGAGAAGATTAGGAATGGCCTGTGTTTGAGCAGAAACCACGTTCCACTGTACTGAGAGCCCTAATGGGCTTGGGAAAGAATTACAGTCATAGGAAAGATATTTTTGTGGGTGTTCCTTGAAATCAACGAAGTCAATCACAAATCCTTGTGCTTTTGGGCACAAGGCAGACAGGCGGTGGGCATGCAGTTTGATCATAAGGTGTTAGCTGCAAGTTGCTTTGACACTGTTTTCTGCTGTTCTGCTCTGAGAGCACCTCTGTTACCAGTCATGACTAGAAGTTTTCAACAGAAAGTGTCTCCCAAGAACAAGATGAAGGCAGCTGTGAGAGCGGAGGAGTGCTGCATTAGTGTTTGTTACATCCTCATGAGGGGTCTCAGGCAATCCAGCAACTTGAAGTTGTTACCAATTTCTGCTGGATTTACAAGAAAGAAGAGGTTTATAAGGTTGTCCCTAAAATGACACATGAGAGAAGAGCTGATGTACCAGGTGAGGTTTTCTAGAGATTGAGCAAGAAAAATCTGAGCTATTTTTTGGAGGTGAGGTTCATGAGGTGGTAGTATAGACTCAGAAGATTCCGAGCTGATCACCCTGCCAATTCAGTAGAGGGACTCACACATACTCATTGTGGACAGCGAGTCCAGTTTCTGTGAGGAGGTGTTTCATACAGGAGTTTAGGCGAGAGATTGGATTTAGAAAAGAGAAGAAATGTGTGGTCAGGTGTGGCTTACCCCATTGCACGTGGCTCTATTTCACACACTCTGAAAAGTTTGAGAAATTTATTGTCTTTGGGACCTGAGCAGAAACAGCCTTGTCTTTGGTACCTACAAAGTAAGGAGAAGGCAGAACTCTCAGTAAATGGTAAAACCAATAAGTAGACTTCCACAAACCAGGTTAAAGAGACTCCAGCTCAAGGGCAGAACAGACCTCGTGCCAGTGGTGGGGATATTGATGGATTTTAGAATTGCAGAAGCTTGGCATCCCAGCTTAAACTGCCAGCCATTGCACCAGTCAGGACTGCGACCCATGAGGGTGCAACCAGTGCACCTCATTTGGTTCCCGATGATGAAGCAAGAAGGCTTTGTTCAGAAGGGCAGAGTTCTAAAAGGTCATTGCTGGGTGGAAATTTTTATCTGCTGAACTGAATCAATATTTTGCGATTTGTAAATCTTACAGCTGTGTGATGTGCCCTGGTGATGTTGGTGGAAAGATGTTGGAAGGTAAATCATTGCCTGCACAAGAAGATTCCTTTTACCCTCCTTCTTTTTTTCCTAAGGCATAGCAGCAGCACAGCCAGTCACTTTGGTTGTGCTGCTACTAAGCATTTCCATATTTAAACAGTACTCCAGATTGTTTACTGAAGTGGTTAAGCGATACGCCATCCAAGCCTCTGGGAATCGCACCATAAATTTCCCAAATAAATAGGCATAAGGAGAAAAGCCAAACAGGATACAAGTGCTAAAAAGCTTCAAGATTAGCAAGATGTGTCCCTTTCTGTCAAACCAGCAAGTAATAATTTTGCCATGAAAGGTAGCATTTCAGATACAGATTTTCCTACAATTGGCTGATTTTGGTGCTTGGCTTCTTAAATCTTGTTTAAAAGGTCAGAGGCTGAGTCCCTTCTAAAAGCCTGAGGGCTGATTAGCAAGCAGAAAGATTAGCAGAGAAAGCAGTTGATATTTTCTTGCCGGGGGAGATCCCAATAGGGCACTGTGGGAATTGTTACAAAGGCTGGAGTAGGTGCGATGAAGCATTTTTTTTCCACTGGAACATCATGTTCAGGGGGTGACAACATCAGTCTGTAGATGTTTTCTCCTGTGAGAACTGGCACTCCAAAAACTTTGGGCTGGGTCAAGTCATACTTATGTTTATACTCACTCCAATTTTCAGTACCATTAGAACATCCAGCCTTCCACAAAATACCATTTTGTGATGTACTCTTGTGGGACATTAATCAATGAGACTTTCTTCATTCTCTGAAGTCTCCTTGAAGCATCTTTTTGGGCTGCTTTGTTTGGAGCTGTGTTTGGTGGCATTCAGTGTCCTTCCTGCCTTCGGTCATGAAGGCTTCACAGGCAAGAATCAGCCCACAGTTAGAAAAGGAATGAGGAAAATAAACTATTGATCTGAGTTATGAATGCTTCCTGAAGGAATATAGTTAGACATTAAAATTACCAGGAAAGAAGTCTTAGATAAATAGATTGAGAAACATTACATGTGTTGTAATGTTGAAATACTTTTTCGTGTAAGTACGTGTGGTTATTGATAGAGGTTGCAGTCACTGTCCACTGTTGGGCACATACATTTATGTATGTATTGGTGGTGTACAAAATGTCTATACTCCACTCTGCTCTCTTCACCGATGCTGGAGGAGCTGCTTGGAAGCTGTTCCTCAGGGAGAAGATCTGACATAGCTTTCCCTAAGTCTCCCACCAGTTTGCATGCAACCCCCCCAGTATATGGTCTCTTATGGTCTATAAAGCCAGGGAAGTGGATTGCATGTACATTTTATCCCAAACATATCTGCTGCTGCTCCTCTGTGGCTCCCATATCGGTAAGAAGCACATTTTCGTTGTTTGGAAGGTCATCTTGTTTTTCTCGAGGTTTTTATCATGCAAAGGAGGTGAACAGGGTCACACGTGTGTGTTCTCTCCGGGGCTGGCTGCGGGCGATGCCCTGGTGCCTCTGGGCCAGGTGAGGTGCCTGCCCCTCTGTGCGTCTTCACCAAGCAGTTACTGGAAGGATGCCTTGGTCTTGAGTTGGGCTGGAGAGTGACAGTGTGAAAATAAAAATGTACACCCCTGGGAATTTCTTTTCAACCACTGCAACCGGTTCAAATATTTTAAATATCGTATGTCTCTCAGATAATGCGTCGTGCAAGAGCTGATCCAGCGTTACGACACCTGTTCCACCATAACCACTCTTGCTCTGTCACATCACTTCACAGAGTATCTGCGATACAGAGTCAGTCATAATAAAAAATAGCAACAGCTTTGGGTTCCAGACATCCAAAAGGATAGCAAAGCAAATGGTTCAAGGACGTTACGAGTGAGTTATCTCCATTAGATTTGAAATCAGTCAGAATTGCGCCACTTTTATTTATATTTACCTAGTTGCCCTCTATTGCTTTAAATACCAGTGTTGACATCATTACTGTGGTAAGGGAGAATAAGTTTTCTTTCTCTTAATCAACAATAAAATTTATTGCAGGTTTAAAAGCAATCACTTCAAGGTAATTTCTGAAGATCTTGAATATTTAAAAAAAAAATTTAAAAATATAGAGACTATTCATAAGACTAGAAACCACACTGGCAAAAATGCATCATGTGTTTTGTAAACTGGTTGAATTTACCAACCAACACAGAGTATGTGTTACTACAACACGATAAAGTTTGCAAATAGCAGTTTACAATATATTTTGAAAAAGGTTATGGAATAACAGATATACTAAAGAACAGTATCCAAAGAAATTACTTTACTAAATATTTTGGTAAAACAAGAATCTTTTTTCATGCAGAGTATTGTTTTTCTAAATGTTTCAATGCTTGAAGATAAGCAATATATTAAAGTTTAATTCCATTTTATTCCATTGTTTAGGTTTTTTTTTCACTGAACTGATACACATTTACCAGATAAATGAACAGAACATTTTCCTTTTTCAAAAAAAAAAAAAAAGACAGCAAGTGAAATATTATTCTGCTAACCAAAACAGAGAAACACAATAAAACCTTGTCTTAAGCTTACAAACTTAATCACACTTTAGAGGAAAATAAATTCCTCTCCTAAATTCTAGGATGAAACCTTGGCCCTCTATAAATAACGAGGTTACAACATCTTCAATGTCTTTCTCAGGAAATATGAAAACAAATAATGTTTTCTCTCTTTCTCTCTATCTGCATTGATGTCAAATGCTTGCTCTTGGCAGAAGTTGCTGTTTCCTTTCTTACCCAGAGTCTCTTCATGCAGACCATCACCGAACACAGGGGTGTGATACATTTTCATGGTTGTATTTCACTAAAATCTCTTCACTGAAGGCCTGTGATGGCTAAAATACCTTTTGACCATTAATTTTTATCGGTGCCTCCTTGCACTCTCATGAGGAGCATTTAAGTGCTGGCTGTGGGCACGACTGCCTTCAGGCAGAAATCTGCTGCTTTTGGTGTGGATCCTGAGCTCCTTTTGGAAAAGTACTGCTGCAGAACAAATGGGAGCAAGTTAGGAATGAAATCTGGAAATCTGATGGAGATTTTGGCCCAGTTGACTTTGACCACCTGCAGCATCCACAGAGTCCTCCATGCTCTGCTTCTTTCCATTTTACTGCTGACAGCAATTTTGTGGCAATTTCTTCTTCTGTGGTACTAGATGTGGATTGACCAGTGTCCTTGGATAATGGAGCCTTTTCAGTCAGTCTGTCCCGTGTTACAAAACCTACAGGGCAGCAGTTCACACTTAGACTGGGTCTTGACTCCTCCTTTGATATAAAGGTGTACCAGATAGTAAAAAAGCTTATTAAGGGAGAGACTTGGTGAGCCTGGGCTCGGCACTGTTGTCGTTATCAGCTTCCCTGCTGAGGGACAAACTGCGAAGAATGTGTGTCTCTGCTCAAACATTTCAAGTGTGCCTTTCATCTGGGGGTCTTGAAATGCCTTACCGAGGCACTGGCCCAATCCTTCCTCTTGCCGGCACTGAAGAGAAGCTGGCTTTGCTCACGGATTAGTTTTCTGCTCTAAGAATTTTGCCACCCAAGATGGGACCACCAGGAATCCTAAGCAGGAGTATCTTATTTTCCTTTAGCATGTGTTTCTTGCACCCTCTGGCTCCGGGCACCTTCCCGGAGCATCCACTTCTTTGTGGCAGCCAAATCTCAGCTCTTAACAATGAGAAGGCGACCGCCTGGTTGTCCAGTCACTTCTTAGGTCTTCTCCCTCTGATATGCCTCAATTTACAAGGACTGGAGAACTCAGGGAATGGCATTCTCGTGGATAGACAAGAGTTAATAGATCTTTTCTTCTTCATTGATTTGCATTCACTTGCTGAAGGAGAGAGAGATTGTTTCAATGCCAGTGAAGCAGTCTATTGTCGTACAGCAATGTTGCTCCTCATCCAAGTGAAAACTGCTGGGGTATGATGAAAAGCTGCTAGAACCAAGCTTTTGGTTTTATTTCCTCAAGTAGTACAGAGTTAGAAATTGCACTGGACACCATGGATGGATATCGCCTACCACTTTCTCGCTATCAGATCAGCTCCACCTGCTTCGGCACACCCAAAGAACATATAGAAGGTGGAGCTCTGCCAGGGAAAACCCCACCCACGTTGACTGGCTCTTTCAGCTCAAACCTGGAAGAGGTGCAGTTACTGAATGAGGTGACTGTCATCAAAAACATCTTTTATTGTGTTAGCAGAACCTTTCAGGGCATCTGTGTCTACGTCTATGCAGTCTGAATGCCCTCGGGACTCTGATGTATGGAAATTTAAACACAAGTGCAAATGTTTCAAGATTAGGACTTCAAATGGGAAACCTCTTGGATCAAGAGCTGCTTTGCCAGTCAGTAAATGCTGTGGCCTCAGCCTGGGTTGCAGTCTGTAGCTGATATTTTAACAGTAAAACTGATAATTTTTGCATCCTCATTTTCCTATGTTTGGTATAAGAAGCTATTTGTAATAGCTTGCTAAAGGAGAATATATTTTAAATGTATTGAGATATCTTTAAAAGCTGCTGTGAGAGTTTAGGTATACGTTGTCCCAATACATACCAATTCTCTCCCCATAATCTCTTTTTTTAGTATTTTTTTTCCTTTCATCTTACTGCTCCCTTTGGTTTAAAAACTCCCTTCTCTCAGAACATACAAACAAAAATGAGCACCATAACCCTTCAAAACATAACTAATGGGATTCATAGAGCACGGATTCAGTGTATCTTCTGTATCTAGTCCATCCTCTTGTTCTCACGATACGTCTAACTCAGGATATGACGTTGCAGAGTACATTCAAGAAATTCATCAGTGGGTGTTTTGGAAGTCAACAGTAACCCATGTAGGAAAGAGGATTACAGCCTGAAGTCCCAATGCATTTCAGTGAACTCCTCCAGTGCTTCTACCCTCATTAAAAATAACATAAAATGCAAAAAAAAAAAAAGAAGTTGCAGGAATTATTCTGTATGTGTAGCAAAGTAACTAGGAGCAGAACTTTGCTCATTTTGTCTATTTTGCTGTGAAGTGCTATCAAATTACAGAAATAATTGTAAAACTCGAGTTAGTTTGCAAAGAACATTCTGCAGTGGACTTGAGCCTGGTGTTAGTGCTGCTTTTTGTGGAATAGCAACAGAAGAAAATTTGAAATGTTTTCCCAGTGTCTGGTAGAAGAAGGTGGCTTGATTTAAGTATATAGAAACATGTCTGAAAACAGACTTATTAGACCATTAAATAGTTGTTAGTTGTGGGGAAAAGAGTGCAGTTTGTCTTGGGGAGTTTTGTGTGGTTTTATGAGATGTGGGGTTTTCCAGGTTCTAAATAAACAGGTAGCCTGAGTCCTGTTACAGTAGAATTTATATTTACCAGACCTTCATGTGCTGTTGAAAATGTAATTTCAACTAAAATGTTCATTCTCCTATCATTACAGTTTTTAGGTAATTTGCTCTTCATTTTTAGATTTCCCATTTCACAAGGGTTCTGTCGGATTAGATTTGTCCAAGCCTAGGGCTACATACTGCAAAGACAGTAAATTAATCTTTAAAAACAAAAATAGAAGGGCAGAAATAGAAATGATGTCATAGTTGTGTGTCCTTCTACCCTTCTTTTGACATGTTGCTGATAATAATAGATCAATAACTTTAAAGCTGTAGACAGCCTTCCAGGAACGCTGCAGCCCCACTCCGGAGACCCATCGTTGATATGTCAGTACTGAGAAATACAGCTAAGCGAGCTGATGTTTCAAATAATCCTGCCAGGGGCTGCATTTTCTCCCCCCATGTGACAAGAGTTGGTTTTCAGATTCACAAATACTGGACACAAAGTCTCTGAATGGGCTCTTGCCATTCAATGTGATACGAAGTGCGAACAAAGTTGTCAGCATCAGCCATATTAAGATTGTCCTGCTTTAAAAGTATTTCTGTTCTGTAAAGGAAACTGTCCTTGAAATCCAAGTTTTATTTCGCTGTTCAATCTTTTTTTTTTAACGGATTGGAGCATAACCTCCCGTTTGCTTCCTTAAGGTAATACCCTGGGCAGAACTAGGCTATGGCCAAGTTTCAAAATAAATGCAAAAATGAAGGAGGTGGGTGAGTTCCAGGGTGTCCTACTTAGCGTGGTGCGAGAGGACATCAAAGGGGCAGGGAGTCTCCTCTACAGGCGGGTGGACAGGAGGTGTCTACATCCCTGAAAGCGTTAATCTCACCCCAGGGAGAGGTCGGTTGCCTTTTACAGCAGCCCATTGCCTGCCAGGCTGGTCCATCATATTAGTGCAACCTCCTGCATCTCCAGATGAAGGCAGCGAGAGGCAATATTTGGCTGGGATGAGGCCAGGGACAATTTAAATCAAATGATCACAGATGTGGATCTAATCAGTGCTTAACTTCTGGACTTTGAACAGGACAAAAGTTCAGGACATGGACGAGCGCTCCTTGGAGAGCACTGCGGTTCCTGACCGGGCTGTTGGTCTCAGGCCAGTGCCTCGTAAACAGGTGTCAGTGTCCCAAAAAAGAACTCCCCTCCTTGCCAGCAGCGGGTATCCTCGCTGGCCGTCCGGTGGCAGAGCTCCGCGGGCCAGGAGGAATGACCCATAGGGCAGGAATGAGACACGCTGGTGAGGTGGCACCAGCTGAGGCTTCCTTGACATTTGCCATGCTTTATTTCTCCCCAGGACGAAGCAGGGATTTCAGGCTCCAAATCTGACAGTCTTTTAATATATCAGTAGGGGAAAAAAAAAAAACAAAAACAAACAAATAGGAGGAGCAAGTGATAGGTGAGTCACTTGTGAGAATTTTTTTTTTTCTTCTTAGCCCAAGTATTAACCTCTAGCTGTGAATTTGGAAGATATAAAGAGTAAAGAAATGGGTAAGAATGTGCTGAAGGAGGATTCTGCTGCTAGGGGGCAATATATCGTAAGCAAAACCACACTAAGGCATTTTTCTCTCTGTTTCTATCAAAGTTTTTTTACAAGAACCCCAATCCAAAAAATATCTGACATACTGCATGCACTAGCATTTCTTCTGCAGAAAGAGCATAGTATAAACAAAATAGAAAACCTATATTTAAGTGTATATGCGTATGTATTTTAATTTTTTACAATATATATATATATGTGTGTGTGTGTGCATGAATTCCTTAATATGCTTGGTCCCTATCACAGTAGGGTTATTTCCAGCTCTGGGACCTCCACACAGCGCTTTTACTTGATAATTCTTGTGAAACACTTGTCTTCAGTTTAAGGAATCTAATTAATTCAGAAACTTTTGTGAAGAATGGGTGTTGTGCCTCCTTTAAAACAATTCACTTAGGGAACTTTCCCTGTGTGATTCTTAATCTTTCATTCTGAATTCTATCACAATTTATATAAGGCAAAAAGATAAGACTGTGGACATGTAAAAGCCTTAAATCACATGGTCTTGTATTCTTCTTTGTTGAGAACAACTGGGACAGCTGACTCAGATGTCTTTACGACTTTTTTGTTCTAGCCACTTTCTTAAACATACTCCCTAAAAAAGAAAACAAGGGGAGATAAGAGAAGCTAGCTTCAGCAGAGTTATTGGTTTCAGGTTAAGCAGTGAAATAGTTGTTCATTTGTTTATATATACTCATGCTGACTTGATGATGCTTATTTTAGAGGTAGCGTGGGATGTTCCTGTAAAGTCTGCATTGTGTGAATGCAATTTTCCATTTATTTTAATGAATTTTTTCCCCCTGAGAACATTGAGTGGTTATGCATGATTATGAATATAATATTAATAAGCTATTTGATAGAGTCTGAGGCTAGTAATGGAGAAAATACACCCATTTCCAGAGGAGATTTTCAGTTCTGGTTTACCTGGTCACTGAAGTCTGATGAAGAAGCATTGTCTAAATGAGTAAAGGCTATAGCATAATGTGCCAAATTTCTGGGATGGAGAAGTTATTGTTAATTAATTAGCGTTAATTTTTGCAACAAGAGTTTGAGGACTTTTACAGCTGCAACTGAAGTTTGAACAAAGGAATAGATGTTTGCAAGTTTGGGGGTTTTTTTATTAATTTAATGTTGTTTCCCATATTGTTCAGAGTGAGAGATTCATTGGAGATTCAGGGGGAGAAGTAACAGGTGCAAAGACACATGACATGGATAGACTCTCCTTATTGTTGTAATGCACTTGTCTCTTCTGATCTTCTCATGCACCAGTTCCTATCCTTGTGCTCGCATTTCTGTGATTAATAGAAGTTTATCTACTTCAGATGAATACAGAGCTTGCTTTTTTGTACTGAAAACGGCATCCTTGTACCTGATGCATCCTACAGAGAAGTCATTTCAGAATGGCTAAGATACCTCTAACTTCACTGCAGTTCTCAAGGTCATTGCAGCATCTCCTTGCTCTGAACTGCAGCTGGTTGCTCAGTGTAACCCACAACGTCCCAGGATCTCTGGGAGAACTCCCACAGAGAGCAGAAAGGTAGCTTGAGAGTTGCTGCAAATGTCTTGTTCCTGTGTCTTCTTTTTCTTGCTCTCCCATGTTACCTCGCTCCTAACAAAAAGGGGACAGCTGCTAAGATATGTGTATGGTCACATACCCTATGGAGCAGTTCCTAAACACAAGTGCTGCCTCAAAGCCTGTCATTATATATACAGGGTCATTAACAGCAAATACAGGAATAACCTGGCAGCGCCTGAGCAAAGGAAGGTAGAAATTCTATACACATCTAGTGTTCACCAAATACTCAAATACTTTGTCTAACCTAGTTCAAGGATGGGACTAAAATTGGTATCAAGCGCTTTTCAGCGTTCTACACTCTTACAGAATGTGGATGTTTTATGAGACAGGCAAGGAATACTTTAAAGTATATCATTATATATTGTATAGCTGGCAGGGTGTTCTGTGATTTGTTGCAAATATTGGGAAATATGCTGGAGAGCCGCTCTGAGGAAAAAGACCTGGGAGTCTTGGTGGACAACAGGGTGACCATGAGCCAGCAGTGTGCCCTTGTCGCCAAGAAGGCCAATGGCATCCTGGGGTGCATCAAAAAGAGTGTGGCCAGCAGGTCGAGAGAGGTTATCCTCCCCCTCTGCCCTCCCTGGTGAGGCCCCATCTGGAGCACTGTGTCCAGTTCTGGGCTCCCCAGTTCAAGAAAGACCAGGAACTACTGGAGAGGGTACAGCAGAGGGCTACAAAGATGATTAGGGGCCTGGAGCATCTCTCTGATGAGGAAAGGCTGAGGGACTCGGGTCTTTTTAGTCAGGAGAAGATAAGACCGTAGAGGGATCTGATCAATGCCTATAAATACTTAAAGGGTGGGTGTCAAGAAGATGGAGCCAGTCTTTTTTCGGTGGTGCCCAGTGACAGGACAAGAAGTAAAAGGCACAAACTTGAACATAGAAAGTTCCATCTAAACATGTGGAGGAACTTCTTAGGGTGGCAGAGCTCTGGAACAGGCTGCCCAGAGAGGTGGTGGAGTCTCCATCTCTGGAGACATTCAAAACCTGCCTGGAGACTTTCCTGTGCAACCTGCTCTGGGTGGACCTGCTTTGGCAGGGGGGTTGGACTAGATGATCTCCAGAGGTTCCTTCCAACCCCATATCATTCTGTGATTCTGTGAAATGACAAAGCAATATGTAATAAAGTGTAAAAGGAGCCTCAAGGAACATAGACAAGGAGTCTATGTTCCAGGAAAATTAGGAACCTCAGCTGTCTCAAAATCTATAGGTTTCTGAACAACATCAGCTGTGGATATGGAGGAGAAAGGGCCGATTGATCATATGGCTGTGTTGAAATACACTGAGCACTTCTTCAAGTCTTTGTTTTAGTGTTTTCTGGTAGTAAATAGAAGAGAGTGGGTTGGTCAGCAAAGAAAGCAGCAAAGCTAGCAATTTTCACAATACTCTTCTCTTTCAGCTTCCAACAAAGTGATTAAGATGTGACTGAAACTGAATTAGGACGTTAATGTGCTTTGTGCTCTTCATAGTACATCTGCACTCTTGCCATGAATAATTTTGAATGTGAATTTATTTTGAGATTAAATTATTGTCCTTGTTTAGTATGATTAACTCAAAAAATAGAGATTCATGTTTTTAGGTCTTTAAAATACTCTGTTCCATATAAAAAGATACTTTGTGTTCTGCAGCAAAATGCTTTCACCTCTGCCAAATCAGCATAAGTGAACTAGTTATAATCCCTGTGCATTTGTAATTACTGAAGTGGTTTGGACAGCTTTACTTAGTATTAAATCCTGACTTCATCTCTGAGTACAGAAATCAAACTTGTTGTAATTAAGATTGTATCAATAAAGTTCTCACATTTCACATCTTTTCCAGTAGTCCTAATAAACCAAAATCATATGATTCATTGCCTACCTTAAGTATTTGTTCTTTCCGATATTGCCAGGCTACTGATGTGTAAACAGAAATGTAAATAGGTGCCTGCGGATGGGTGATTGTTTGGGCTTGCACAATAACACTGAATCATTTCAGCAGGTCTCCTTGCTCTGTACCGGGGACTTAACAAATGCTGCTCAGAAGTGCAACTGTGGAGCACGGGGAGCTCATTTGGACTCAATGAAGCTTATGATTTTCTGCTCTAAACATATTGCATCCCAATTGCAATTTCAAAACTTGCACTGCAAAGTTCACAGGTTTATTATGAGTTACACAAAATATTCAGATTCATAGGCAGTAAAAGGTTCTTCTCTTCTAATAGCCCCTGTAATTTGCTGAAGCAACTAGGCTTTATTTGGTACATGTGTGAAAGGAGGAAACAAAGGACTTCTACAGCACTTAAGCTATTGTTTTTAGAAAGTTGTTTCAGGCATTCTTCTTTTATGCAAAGGTGACGGTATTAATAAGTACTGTCGTTCCTAGGAAAGCAGGCAGCTTGTATTGGATTGCTTGGGGCAGCAAACATTCCAGATACAGGGCACTAAAATGAATATCCACAAACTTGAGGTGTTTGTGAGTTCCAGAGAAGCATGACTACTAATTCCAGGGAAGCATGACTTCTTCTGCACATACTAATAATGTTTATCTTACACTGATAAACTCAAGAAACGTGGCAAGGCTTTGGCCACACCTTCCTTCTCTGCTGCTGCAGGTTGTTGTCCATGAGAACTTCTGCGTGTCACCGTGAAGAACCTGGATTGCAGGTTCATACGGTGTCCTCCCAACATTAAGGTTGGGTCACATTGCTTGGCACCATGTGTGGTCAAGTTCTGGCCACCTTCAGGGATGGATGGTGTTTTGCAACTTTGCTGGGCTCTTTCCCCATCACGTCATCACCCTCATTGCTCAGGTTTGTCAATGTCTTGCTTATGTTGGGGAGCCAAAACTGGGCACAGCACTCTAGCTGTACTCTGGCAAGTGGCAAATAATTGAGAAAATCACTTCCCTAGATTTGCTGTCTTTGCTTTCTTACTAACGGAGTCCAGAATGCAACTATCCTTCATCACTCAAGACCATCACTCACTTCCAACCTGTCCACCAGGACCCTCAGGTCCTTTTCTGCAGAGCTACGTTCTGTCTGGTACACTCCGAGTTTGTGCTTGAGACTGGTCTGTCCAATGTACGACTTCATACTTGATTTTGTTGAGTTTCATGAGGCTGCTCTCCGCCCATTTTTCCAGCCTGTGGGGACACCTTGAGTGTCACCCTGACCCTCCAGCTTATCAACCATGCTCCTTAATTTCATGTCATCTGCAAACTTGTTGGGGAATGAGATTTTTCCCTATCTCTTCCTTCCACGTCATCCCTGAAGTTCCACCAAATCCAGATGGGTAGTTGGGTGAAGAGGAGGAACATGCTCTTAGGCTAAGACATAGCTAATTAAAATATGGTATTGGTCCTCACCTCATCATAAGCTCAGTGGCAGCTCTAAGTAGGAGGGAAGTACTTTTCCTAATGGGCTAATTCTCTGCAATTTCTGTGCTATCTGCTGCTAACTGCTCCGGAGACAGCGTTGAGCCAGTTGCAGCAACAAACTGTTGTAATATAGCTGCTATTAAAGCACACTCCTCTGCATGTTTTTGTTGTTTGTTTTTTTGGGGAGAGTTAATTTAGTACCCGTTCAAGGCTAAATTCTAAAATTCTTGCTTTATCTTCAGTCTTTTGACAAGCAAATTCTGGTCCTGAGTGGTTTTAAAAAAGGGCGTAACGCTGCAGTATTTTACTTCAATATCAAAATGAATCAAATCTTGGAAAACTTCGTCTTCTGTTGCTGGCATAAATGCACATACGTGAACACCAGTTTGCATTTTATCTGTTATCTGTTTGCTCAGTTTGTAGTGAAATTTTGACATGAAATCCTTTAGCCTATCTATATACTTCAATAATAAGGGAAACAGTATGGGTTGAGAGGGAGGAAACCCTGACTACTCAAATAAGAATGGTTCGGTATATCCTATGCAGTACATACATACTTGAGGGGAAACTCACTACTTCAATTTTCAGCATGGACAAGTGGTTATTGAAGGAGAAAATGCCTACTGAAAAGGGGGAAAGCGCCATAACATCTATCGTCACCAGCTAATTCTTGGACTATTTTTTCTTTTTTCCCCCTTTTTTCCTTCTCTTAACCATACAGTAAACACATCCTGAGACAGTGCAGAGAAGTTAGCTGAGCACTACTCCTCTGGAGGAGGAGACTTAGGTGGGGCTGAAGAGGGCTGCAGGAAAGCTGAGAAGGGAGGCGCGGGGAAGGGGTGGGATCCCTGCAAAAGGGCTCGTTGGCAGAAGAAGGCAGGAACAGGATACGTTTCAGCTTGGGTGGCTCTGGGAGGAGCAAGTGTTGGGATTAAAGTGTCTTGATGAAATTGTTCCTTTTCTTTTCAGACTCAGACAGCGAGTTTCATGGGGTGGATTTTCTGCCAGAGGATCTCAACGAGGCTCCAGAGGAGACAGGAATGAGGGTGAACAAGAAATACTCTTGTCTGCCTGCTGAGGAGAAAGGGATTCACATTATCAACATCCGAGCTATTGAGGATATAGGCTATGACCAGCACGAGAGTACAGTGAGTAAAGGACTTGCCTGATGTGTCATAACTGGCATACTGTGCTTTACCCCGTAGCTTATTTCTCATTCTTTCCATTCCCAGGATGCTCCAAAATCCTCTCCCTCTCTTTTCGAGAAGTGCTGAGGAGGATTGCCACCAGGCACAGTACATGCTGATTTAGTGGGACTTGTTCTTTGATGTGAAGAGGGGAAGCCAGGGATCCTTATTTAACCTGTAGCATAAGAAGGAGTCGGCTATTCTCAGACTAATCAATCTGGCAACCTCAAATCTCTTTGCCCATATAGAGTAGAAAAAAAAAACCATCTAAAATTTTATGTGAAAGCTGTTGTTAACGTATGTAACATTAAACTAATAGTCCGTAGCACACAAGAGAGGTTGGATTTCCAGTGTCATTAGTTGTGCCTTAGTTAAATTCTTTAACACCGATTTTAAAGAAAGTTAGTAATATGATACCCAGCAGGATTAGAAGTTGGTTGTGTCATAAATACATAAAAAGGAGCTTATTCAGGTGAAAAAACCGAGGTAGAGCAGGCTATGTAACAGATCTCGCTGGGGAAAGATGTACCAGGAAAAGAAATATTTGATTCATTGTGCTTGTGCTTAATTAGGAAGGAGTGTGGAGGAATAATTCTGTCAGAGTGCAAACATCTCTACTGCTGGGGTAAAACTGAAATATTTTTTCTGTGTCTTATTTGCAACCAAAGGGACATGAGCCTCACACGGTCTCAGTCAATGCAGCTCCCTCTCTATTTTAGCGTAGCAGCACTGAGAGCAAGGATGTGGCCTATGAGTGCCACATTCTAGTGTGGTACTAATCTCACCATTTCTTTCTTTAAAACAGGACCAAGAGGCTTCTTCTAGTCTTTTGGCTGCACCCCTTTCAAAGTAGGATGTAGCTATTCTCATGTATTAAGAAATTTATTGAGGCTTTAGTATCCACAGTGTAGCACCTTCTCCTAAATTGTCAGTGAGTCCCCACAAGGGTCAGCTTTTCAACAAGAAAGTTGAAAAAAATAGGAAGAAGCTCACATTCAGTTTCTGTGGTGTCACCTGTCCCCTTGCCAGTGGCAGCAGCTCAAAGAAACAGAAACTAGGGATTTTCAGTGCCACTTTTCTCATCCCCCACCCAAGGTGTGCTCCAGGAGAAGAGGGGCTGGGGCTGGGAGGTGCTTATCTCTCCTGAGCTCCCCAAGCAGGTAGAAACATCTGGCACACTCTGCTCTCATCTTCTAGAACCATCTTCAGTCCTGCCTGTTTCCTTTATTTATTAGGCTCTGGAACAGAGCAACTAGTTGCTGTCCCTCATAAAGTCAGTCCAACAAGGGTAGGAAGTGGTAGGAGTCTGAGTCTTTTGCCTGTTTTACCTCCATGCACTTACCAGAACATCTGTCGGTTCAGCCCAATTTTTCAGAAATTGAAGTTTAATTAATAAATAAGTTCAACACATCTTTGAAATTAAATGCAATTAGTTATCTTAAAAGAAATCTCAGAGTTCCTGTATCTTGTTTACAACAACTGTTTACTTTGAAGAGGCATTAGATCCTGAAAATCCACTTAGTTGCTATTTCTTAATACTTTGTTTCTCTAGAAATTTGCAGAACTGAGTTGCCTGCCACAAGCAGACTGTCAGCTTGCTTTAAAAAATATTCTGCATTCACAGGTGCATTCCATGAATCATGAAGCCATCAGAAAGTAATAGTTATTAATGGTCTTCTATATTGTAGTTATGCTTAAGAACTAAGTAGGAATATCTAGATAGGACACAAACATGAGCAGCCTCTACCCTGAAGAATGTATATTGTTGTGGCTAAATAAGACAGACACGGAGCAGGGCAAACAGGGAATAGGACAAGGAGTGAACTCCATGGTGGCAGCGAATATATTATTTTATGATATATTTATGTATTTGGAGCCATAATACATGAGAGAAGCAGATAGCAAGGGCAAAAAATTCAAGGAGGACAGAAGGGAAGAACAGACCTTTAAGGGATTAAAGGGACATTTCTTGATTTGTAGTTATGGTAGGGAGGGACCTTTCCTGCCCTAAGCAATATTCAGAAAAGTATGCAAATTTATGTGACATTGGGTGGGTTTCAGTGAAGTTTTGGCTGTATTGGTCTTGATAACCTGTATAGTAAGCTCAGAGGCTGCTCTTTACATCTGAGGTTTAAAAATCGGATTGTTGTAGAAACAACTGTTTGCAAATAACTTACATTCACAGTTTTATGTATGAAACAAGCAGGTTTTGACCTAAATGATTTGCAACTGATGGCCAGTTGCTATCATTTGGAGCACAAGTCCTTTTCCTCACGTGGAGGCTTTACAGTCTTCTGTAAAATTGAAAGCCAGAAAATGTCCCTGGTCCCTGAAAATCCACTTCCATGATATTTTTTGTAAAATCAAATGCAAGTTGCTAGTGAATTTTCATTTTTTAGAATGGTGTGTGCATCTCCAAGAGTAGAATTGAGAATCATGCATGACTCATAAAGTGGAAATGAATAATTGTTAGTACTTTTTTATGTTTCCGCAGTTGCCCTGTGCAGTTTTCAGACAAACGTTTGGGAATGGAATTGTGTTTTGAGTCTTGCGTTTCTTGCGTCTTGCAACGCTTACACAGCATTAATTCAAGCTGGGAGTAAATCCTTTGCCACCATCAGATTGCAAAGCGACAGGGGTTTTATAAGTGGGGGGAAAAAAAGTGATGAACTCCGTAAGCAATGAACCCACTTCCCTGGCTACGGTCCATCGGCATTTTTGGCCGCGCTTCCCGACCAGCTGGCTCCCTTCAGTCTGTATCTAAGATGATCTCTTTCTCAGATGATACGAACTTGCAATGATAGATAAGAGAAGTGAGAAATGTTTGCACATGATATTAATCTATTTGTCAGAATTGAAACGCAGATGTCTTGGGTGGAAAAGGACAGATGATCTTAGTGGTGATTAACCCCCAAAGGAGAAAACCAAATCCAGCAAGTAGCTGATTTATGAACTAGTGTGCTGGTAATTAGATTAAATCCCAGCTATTTTAGCTATTTATTTCTGGCCAATAAAATCCCAGCTGTCAATCAGTAAAATTGCAAGTGTTAACTTGCAAAATTGTTTTGAGTAAGTAGCATGGGGGGCCTCCTCCTGTACATTTGCTGTTTGAAGATAGGTCACTGTGTGCTCCAGGCAAGAAAGAGTCCTTGACACAAGGGTATGGTCTGTCTGGTGTTGGCTTGTGTACTCATTCTTCTTCTCCTCTCTCCTCTCTCCTCTCCACACCCCCATTCCCTGCTTCCAGGTGTTAAATTCCCTATCCAAAAATCCAGATGCTGACTGCAAATATGGACTCTACTTCAGAGATGGCAAGAGAAAAGTTGACTACATCCTAGTTTATCATTACAAGAAGTCCTCAGCAGGGAAGGCACTCACCAGGAAGGTTCATCACAATGATTCAAGTGCCCGAAGCACCAAGCAGGACCAGCCGCTTCCGGGGAAAGGAGTGCAGCTGGAAATGAGGGAAAGCGAACCTCACGTGGATTATCACGAAGACGACAAGAGGTTTCGCCGGGAGGAGTACGAGGGGAATCTCGTGGAGGCTGGTCTGGAACTGGAACGCGATGAGGATGTAAGGAGCCATTTCAAACAGTTAAGGAGGATAAGTGGTGGTTGAATCCTGGGAGATGCTGAGCCGTTCCTGTGAACCTGGCTCTGATCAAGGTTACACAAGCTCAACTCTTCCAGAATTTGATTTCAGTTATGGCAGGGCCATCCTCGCCCTCTTATTTAATTCTCTTCACACGAATGGGCCGCGGTGTTGTTAATGCCCCAACGAGGTGAAGTTTCTTACTTTTCTTGGCCAGGACTTGTGGCACATCCACTATTGCAACACAGCTTGTTGATGTGTTGCTGTATCTAGAAGGGAGGCTTAGATTGCTCTCAACACTAATCCCAGTTTGGTGGGTTTACAGTCTGCTGTGGTTTGGATCCTCTGGTAATTCCAGTTCTGATGAAAATACCTGATAGACAGTGACATTGTTATACCTCAGCACAGACTTCAAGAGAATTAAATTTGTTCAGCAGGTTCTGGTACGTGCTCTAGCTTGGGCACGTGGGTCTGTGTTACAGTTTGCTCTTTCCATTCTTAGATATGAACAGTACAGCTTGTAACGCCTTCCACCTGTACCCTGAAAACAGTATATTCTATTAAAAGACCATTAGACTATATAAAAAAATGATGTGTGTGAAGTACTGCCAGTGTGTGATTAGTCGAAATAGTGACAGCCAGATTAATTTCAAAGAAAGCTATTATAATTAACTGATCCAACCAATATGCCTGAAAGTCCTGTGAGAGAGGGTAAACATTTATGCTGGTTTTACTTACAGGATCTAAAAGCTGAGAATAAGCATCTAGACCTGTGATCAGAGTGTTAAAAAATAAATCTGCCATCTGTTATTCAGAAATTACAGGCATATATATATAATGGGGTTTGTGTATATATATATTTAAAGCATATATTTTGCATGATATAATGTAAGAAAACCTTACACTTCTCTGTCCCCCAGGTGAAAATAAGAATAGCTTTCTGTTCAACTTGCAAGTTGTTCTAGTAAACTGGAAGCCTGCCTGTGCCAAGGCAGAGATATTTAAATCCTTTGTGAGATGGGAGGTCCCCACCTATGACATGTAATATGATTTCAAATGATGCAGAAGGGCTCAGGGTTCAAGCCAGGGCACCGTAAAAGAGGGAGAACCCTGTTCTTTTAGTCCAAGATACCAAACCAGATGAGGAATGGAGAGAGATGAAAGCAAACTGCAGAGATTTATATCAGCTTCCAGATCCAGCACACAGTGCAGGGCGAGGGAAACTTGCAATCATTTGGGCTGGAAAAGCACACCACAAAGTTGCGTTGGAGGCCTTACTAATTGCAAAAAAAGAGCAAAGGTTTCTTAAACAGATGATGTTTACTTTAACGCTCTTCAGTGAAGTAAATTCGAAGGTGCTCGGGAAGGCTGGCAGTTACTTACATCCTCTGAGTTAGCAATTTTTAGAAAGCCAGTGCAGAATATCTCTGCGTGAAGGCTAGTTATTGTAATAACTGTCCACGTTTGTAGAGTAACAAGATTAGAAAAGTACATTAAAGTGTCTTCATCTTCTGTTTTCTGAATGCCTGCTAGTTTGATATCATTTGTCCAATGGCTTTGAAGTGATAACTCCCATGGCAGTCAATAGGGGTGTAGGTGGGAGAGCCAGAAGGAGCCCTTATGTCCAGCCATCTAGAACTGAGCTTGGAGATCTGCTGGGATCCACGCAACCACTAATATTATCATATTATCATTAACAATTAACTTTTTTTTTCTTTTCTTTTTTTTTTGTTTGAATTCTTTCCACCAGTTTTCCTAATTAAAAAGTGCATTGATTTAATGTAGGTACTCACATCTGTATCTGAGGCTGCTTCTTTCTTGCTGTAGTTCTGATCCTTTGAGATACTGAGGCAGCGGGGACTCTCTCAGCTCCATTAATTACAATGCACTCAGGAAATCATGCCATTTGGCTGGTTGCCCATGCTTCAGATTTAACTGGCTTACCCTCTACTTGTGTCCGTGGTCATTAGCTTTTATTTCCCAAACAATTTTTCTCTGTTTAACCCTGTGGTAATTGTTCTGGAAGACAATGGCATTTTTCAGTCACATTTTGTAGCAGCTCAGCACGGAGAGGTGTTCAGTGATTGTCCTGTTGTTAGAAACTGGCTGTCTCAAATGACATCTAGCATGTTGGTGGTAATAGACTGTTCCTTAAAGATGGGTGAAACACAAGGAGAAAAATACTGAATTTCCTCTCATCAGTAACCTTTTCTCTTGCTTTTTTTTTTTAAGACTAAAATCCACGGAGTTGGATTTGTGAAAATACACGCACCATGGAATGTATTGTGTCGAGAGGCAGAATTTCTTAAGCTCAAGATGCCCACGAAAAAGGTGAGTCCTGATCTTTTTTCCTCTAGAAGGCATAATTTAAACATATGATCATCTCTCAGCACCTTACAAAGGTAGACTTTTCTTCCCACGAGCATTTTTAAAGTAGTTAATTAATCTGTACAGAAAATGAGTCACAAACTTGCTTGCTTGGGACAGCAGAAAGAAAGAGTAACTGGAAGGAGGAACGGAAATCAAGAATCCTGGCTGCTACCGCTGTCTGTACGCAACGCGAGTGATTTCAGACAATGCCTCATCCTCTCAGCAGATTTTAAAAGAGGTTGCAATTGATGAGGAAATTTATGTGTGCGTTTTGGAGGGGTTTTCTCACCCAAAATCTTAGACCGCTAAAAATGAACATCGGAGGAACAATTTGTGTGCATTAGTCTCGCTGGGTTTAGCGACTATTCATATACATTATTAGTCATGTTTGCAGGGGTTGGGACTCCGCTACCACAAAATAAATTACCTTTCAGAATACTTGACATATCATTAAAGAAATGACAGTATTATTTTCATCATGAGCTAAATTCTAAGTCATCCATGATAGATAGCTACCTGTTCAGTGAGCATAGCTTAGCGATGGATTAATATTTAAACACATACTAAGTGCATGTCCCAGACTGCGGAGGGAAGTCTATAATGGAACAAGAGACAGTCTCAAGGCCCAGCGTCACTTATTACAACACTAAACCCACACTTTTGGTTTGGATTTCTTATTAATCCCCATTATTGCCTCACTTACCACCGACTCTAATCAGAAGCACAATGAGATAAAAAAAGTCTGTTGTGATCCTGCGGTTAAAGCTGCTTTGCCACAAAAGAAAAGTTAGGGTGGGCGTTTTGTGAGGGGGTTTTTTGGTGTGAAAGAGGCCACTTAAGCCTGCGGGCATTGCCAGGAGAAGCGATGTGCCTGAGAACATCTTCAGACCCCTTAAGCCTTATTTCCAGCATCTTCCTATGGTGGGATCCCTGCACATAGTTTTTGTAGCTCAGAGTCAGAAGCCTGTAATCCTCTTTTGTGACCTGCTGACACAATTCCTGCATTAATGCTACAGAACTGCAGTAGACTATTCGAGATATTTTAGTTCCTTTATACGGAAGAGGGGAAACTTCTGAAACCTGCACAGTTTTCCCAGGAAAGCCTCCTCGGAGAGGAGACCACTTCTATTGTTTTGCACAGGGACTCTGTAGCTCCTTTGTTTCTTTGTCCCATTGCACTAAGAAAATAGTAAATGCCAGAGGAGCGGGTGTCTCGGGACTCGGTGCCAAGAATATCTCTGTTGAGCATCCGAGCCTGATTATTTGGAATCATGGGTCATGTTTTGGCTCAGAGGAAAAACAATAGGCTTTCTCTGCTTGCTTGTTTTGACTTTCCCATCCATCTATGTCTTTCTGAATGTTTCCAAGAAGGTAAGCTGTATTCTTCGATAGCTCATTGTGATGTATTTATTTAATTGATGCTTTCTTCCTTACAGTTCACTCTCACTTATGGATAAGTAAAAAGCAATAAAGTCTCACTGTTTTTCTCTTTGCCCACTCAGATGTATCAGATCAATCAGACCCACGGTCTTCTGAAAAAGATTAACTCTGTAATTCAAAAAATAACAGAGCCCATCCAGCCCAAAGTAGCAGAACACAAACCTCAGACGGTGAAGCGCCTCTCCTACCCCTTCTCCAGAGAGAAACAGCACCTGTAAGTGAAAGCTTTCTGTAAATGTTCATGTCAGCAGGTCCCAACCTTTCAGATAAGGCACGAAAAGGTTAAAGGAAAAACTAATGCCAGCACTACATTAGGGAAAGAATATTTCCATTTTGCAGTAAATTTACTTTCTTTTTATTTTTATTTTTTTTCCTCACTGTAGAGGAATGAGGCTTTGTAGAGTCCCTCTGTGAAATCTCTGCGCTGCTGTTGTGGTATATAACACCTATCTATATATCCATACACATCAACTCTTAGACTGCCAAACACAATTTATCATGTGGTTTACAACAGTCTCTTTTCCAAGTAAAAGAAAATGCGCAGTAAAATTTGTAGCCAAAGATGCGGGTTGATAAATTTCAGAATAATTTCATTCACCTGGTGTGGGCAGCTCACACATGTGCTGCCAGCCAGCCCACGTCCTTGGAAGTGCTATGAAGTCAGTGGTGGCTTTGCCATCGATTGCAGATCCATAAGAATAGCTGTAAATGTGGGCGTAGGAAAAAATCAGAAGGTGGGGCCCCACCAGAGTTTTGACTGCCCTGGATTGCTTTGCTGCTGCTCTTCCTTGGCCAGCGTCCCAGCGGAGAAGCTTTGAAGACTGTGTTTATGTATGTGCCAGCTGGAATAGATAACAGTCCTAGGGCAGGATTTCTTCACTGTACATATGTTTTGGTCTTTAACGAAGGGATGCAGAAGACCAATGGAAACGTGTATTTTAGTTGGGCCAGTCAACGTATGTGACATTTGAGATGTTCTTGGACTTGGAAGTCCTATTGCCTGTAGGATGTTGTGACAGGACAAGGCGTAATGGTTTTAAATTCGAAGAGGGGAGATTTAGATTAGGTACTAGAAAGAAATTCTTGCCTGTGAGGGTGGAGAAAGAAATTCTTGACTGGAACAGGTTGCTCAGGGAAGTTGTGGACACCCCATTCCTGGAAGTGTTTAAGGCCAGGCTGGATGGGGCTTTGAACAACCTACTCTAGTAGGAGGTGTCCCTGCCCAGGGCAGGGGGTTTGGAACTGGATGATCTTTAAGGTCCCTTCCAACTCTAACCATTCTGTGATTCTATGTTCCTACAGTGACGGAACCTGGTGGCTCAGAGAAAGCCCAAAAAATGCTCCTGAGCTCAGATGCACATGTGCCCTACGCTGTTTGTGGTGGTGACTTTTTTCAGTGAGACCACCCGTGTCTTTGCTGAACAAGGGAGGCACGAGTGGCCTCACAGGGGTTCAGGTACAGACAAAATGTAAAGAACATTAGGAGAAATTCAAGGCTAGCAGTGGTCGGGAATTCAACTTAAATGAGTGTCAACAGTCTCTTTTTTTCAGAAAAACCTATAAATATATAAAACAAATAAAGTTATATGTGAAACATATAAGCAGCCTCTTTGAAATAGGAGTTGTGATAGACTTTATTTTTAACGAGGTTTCTACAAGCTATTCTTTAATGCTAGCTATGAGACATCCCCAGGAGAAATGAAAATATTGAAGGGTCAACAAGAGCAGGAAATTACTGGCTTTTTTTTTTTTAACCTAATGGGCTTCCTTCTAATCTTTTAACAGATTTGATCTGTCTGACAGAGATTCCTTCTTTGACAGCAAAACCAGAAGCACTATAGTAAGTACTGTATATAAATAATTTATGGTGGGTAGTGCCTTAGTCATGGTGTTAATAACCCCTTTGCCAGCTTTCATACAAAGCCTGTTGCAAGTTTGCCTTTCTTAACCAAACACCAGGGATTGCCTGTGACATCAGTTATTGAAATTATAAATAAAGCATTTCCAGCTTCAGCTTATGTGATTAATAGTCTTTGATGATAGCAGGTGGCTGCCTTTTGGAAAATAATTTGGATCTTCTTTCTGGTTCACAGTTAATCTGGGACATAGTTTCTTAGGTGACATATCACCAGAAAGGAGTAGATTTAGATTCTCCCACTGGTTCTGCCACCAGCTACCTGCAGCTCCTGTGACTCATTTACCTTGTCATATCTTTACATTGCTCTTTTTATAAAATGCTGGGAAATCTCCTAAGACAAATTCCAGTGAAACAGCCCGGTGTTTACAGAGAATATTGTTTATAGTTTTGGGGAGCCATTCTCTAGAATGGTCTTAAAAGTGTTGAGGTTTATGATTTTTATTTAACATTATTTATGATTTTTATTTAACAATGAAGTTTACATGAAGCAAATGCACCAAGGACAGCAACTTGCATCTTGTCATTTTTTTTATGCCTCTATTAGCCCCTATTGTGTTAGCAAGTGTGATGTACACATACACAGCCCTGGGACTGGGCTGAGCCATTCCTGCCTTCGTGTTGGAGGGTCTCTCTACTCCTCCAGTGCTAGCCTGGGGCTTTTCCTCTCGTAATTAAACTTCTGAGATTCCCTTACAGAAGTGAAGCCTAAGAGAGGAACACGCTATCACAAACTACATTTGAGTACGTTGTGACTTACAGAAAATAAAATAGAGTGGGGGAGAAGGTGTAGCCTCCTTTATAGCCACTGAGGGGGGAATGGAGAGGGCAGCTCGTGTGACATCCAGGGCAGCTGGAAGGGACTGTGCCAAGCAGCATTTGCTGCAACACTTTTCAAAGTATAATGTGGACTCTTTGCCCCATTCTACTGCTAATCGCTGTGTTGGAATGTGACTGTGAGTGTGCTTTTATCTTCTATTTAACATTAGCCTTTTGGATGCTAAGTGGTTTCAAAAAGAGCTTATATCACAATTTTAGCTGCCTTTTATTACTACGGTGATAAGGGGTGTGAGATATGTAGCATCTCTTTCCTGCTTTGAAATTCCAGTCCGGGGACCCCAGGATGTAGTTCCCCTGTAGCCTGAAGTGCAGTGATTTGATGTGAGCGCAGGTTGTCGGGGCTTAGGAGAGTTTGATCAGGGAAGGCAGATGCAGCAGCACAGAAATGGCAATGAAAAAGACAAACATTGAATTGGTTTATTTGTGATGAAATGTTTAATTTGAGATTGGAAATAAAAACCCGAGCTTTTGTTTGTAGACTTTCTTTTGTATGTCTAGACATATAATAAAAAAAAAAAACTTGTAAGTACAAGAAACTTAGGGGAGCAAATGAAGAGTTAAAATTTGTGGACAACAGGTTGTCTGAGGAAGGTGGCAGGACCAAATGGCACAGTAGGGCAAGACTAACAAAAAAATGGACTTAAACCAAAGGAGCTCATAGCAGAGGCTGGGAGGAAGAGGAGGAATGGGGTGTTTTTTAAATTACTCAAGGAACACTGGGCATATAACAGTAATGCAAGTTGTGTGTTGCTTTGTTTGAAATCCCCGTAAATCACCTGGTCGTAAAAGCCATATTGAATGTTTCCCAGGATTATTTTCACCTGGTTGCATTTCTCTTTGTATTCTTGTTTCTTAAAGTTCTCTCCTGCCTTTCTCATATGTGTTTTTAAATGATAGTGCAAATATTGACCCTTCCGCCTACTGCAAAATGAACAGGAATCTAGTCACTCCCTGTGAGTCTTTGATGAATAGAAGCTAAGCCAAAGACCTCTTACTTATTAAAAAAACCCCAAAACTAACACCATTATATAAACGGAAATCATTCTGTGACAGCCCTTTAGCTCGCTGGAGTTAGAAGACAACACGGGGCAGGTGAGCTGCAGGGCTTGCCTCGTATGCCCTCGCTCGCTTCCCTCCGTGAGTTGGGCAAGCGCTGGCTGCGTCAGTGCAGGGATTAATTAACGAGCATCCCCAGGAAACCGCATCCCAGCCAGGCCGGGCGACGGGCAGCGGGTGCCTTTGCCCGTGGTTTTCCTCCTAGCACTTGCCTTGCCTCCGAGCGTCTCCGCACGGGACGAAACCTTAACGGCTCGGGCGGTGCGCTGAGACGTGCAAAGGTTATTTGGCAATAAATACAATACATCGTAAAATAAATACATCTGTTTTGCCACCGAGGTTGTGCAAGCTTAGAAATTTTAAGGTCAGCCCATGTTAGTGCAGTTTCTGGTGAGCGGCTGCTTGCTGCGTACACGTTACGAGCCCGAAGCTCTGCCAAGTCCTGGGGTTGAGCCCATCGTGTGCCATCGGGGGGAGGGAAGAGCTGCCCCAGCACAACGCCTGGCCCGGGTAGAAAAGGGCTTCTCATCTTTAATCAACATCTAACATGAGCAAAAATAGCATTTCTGTTGTGCAAGTGGTTAAACGTAAGCCTGTTTCCCCCGATCAATTATTTTGGTAGCTGGCTGTTTGGTTAAGCTTTCCTCTCTTGTACGGATAACTCGGCGTGGAAATTTTTAAGCCGTGCTCTCCTGAATACCGTGACTTTTATTAAAGAATGATGACTTCATCGACATCTTGGTTTTGCCAATATTTGAGCTGTACACAAAAAAGATTGTGCTTTTCACTGGCAGTATCTGAAGTAACCCCTTCCTTTCTTTTATTTTACTTCTGTAGGTTTATGAAATATTGAAAAGAACGACATGTACCAAAGCAAAATATAGCATGGGTAAGGAACTTTATTTAGCTTTAAGATTGATATCATTTTCAGGCATTGAAAATAATTGCGAAGTTGTTGGCTGCAGGGTTTAGGTTTTTCCCCTGCTCTCCGATTTGATGTATGTGGATATAATTGTTTTAGGTGGAAATTTAATTTAATTAATGTAGCTGTTTGGAATTTTTTCAAATGTGAATTTATAGATTTGACTCTAATTTAAATGGTAAGTGAGCATATAGCCCCTGCAGATGTTAGATCCTTCGTAGCAGGACGGGATGTGATACAAACCAGTGGGCAATACATGCTCTGCGTCAGTTCAGTTTTACTCTCAACAAAGTGGATGAGAGTGTTACCAAAGAATTCCAGTAACTGCAGTGAAAGTCTGTGGCTTGGCCCGTTCCTTTTAAGTTCTAACCTCATATTTTTATGGTGGGATGGCTTTTGGGTGACTCGAGTGAAATGGTCCTAACTGATGACTGCCCAAAACATTGTCCTAAGTGGAACTGAGATTAACCCAGTGGAACGGCCAAGGACTAAGGCACACACTGAAAGCTGGGCCCTCTCTTAGCCCTCAAAACAGTTATTGCAAGTCAGTGGGTGTGAAGTTGGTGCTGCCACAGTCAGTGATTTTAGGATTTCGGCCTTTGGGCTCAGCCTCCAAGAACTAAATGCATGATACAGGTAAACATGAATTGCAAATCAGGTCACCTTAAAGACTTATTGGCAGCTTTTCTTGTTCAGTTGTTACATACTTTATTTATATGTATCATGATATATAGGTATATACTTGACTGTGGGACCAAAGTTAACAAACAGTTAATGGCAAACCAAATATATAAGGCAGAAGGCTAAATTCCCTCATATCCAAGCTTCTTAACAAACAGCCAGTAAAAACAAATTTGTGTGAGAAAAGTGCATGAACATGGGAGAAAATGTTTGATAATTGTTGGAGTCTGTTATAGCATTTATTTGCCTACAAGCAGTTAAATAAAACAGTGGGAACTTGAATTACAGGTAGTTCTGTTCAATATTGACCCATCAGCTGCTTAGAAATGCATCGAATAATAGAAGAATTATTATGCCAGAAATGATTTCCAGAAGTCCAACAGACTTTTCTGTTGAAGTAACAACATACAATGTACAATTGTTGAGTCCTTATATACACTAAATTTTGGTGTTCAGCCAGTATTAACAGAAGCATTGTTTCCCTGTAGCATGGGAAATCTAAATTAATCTGTGACTTTCAGGACCCTTTTCGAGTCTGGTGCTGGATCATTTTCACTGGAGATTACGTATTTGCACTCTTGAAAGTGGAAGGTCATAGAGCTCAGTTTGAATTCTTGCCTTGGAGTTGGTTACTCACTTGATTTGTTATTTTTCCCTTTTTTTTTTTTTTTATTTGGTACAGAAATGGGAAACGCATTAGAGATTAGTTGAATAGGACAGAGGCTAAAGGAAAGTAAAGTGTTAGGATTCCTGGATCATTCTTCTACCTGAAACTGGCAAGGTCACACAGTATACCTAATAAAAATGTCATTAGACCAGGTTGTCCATGGGTATATTCAGCATAACTCAATCGGATCCTTTGTGTTCCAGCGCTGGAATGCTGGGTTACAACCCAGCAAAGGTTGCAAATAAATCTGAGCAAACACAGATAATGCTGCAACATTTCTGCCCAGCAGGAAAAAGGCGGCCGCCCAGTGAACACTGCAGTCTTTGTTATTTATTTTGCAAATTTGTGAAAATGTGAATCTGTCTTCAGTGTTAAATACTGCTATGCAGAGGGGTACTATGCAGCTCTTCGGTCGGTCGCACAGCCCTAGAAAAACAATTTATCTGCTCACTAGTTGTTTCTGCCAGAAGCGTGGAGACATTTGCAGACAATTCACAGTACTGTATAATCTTAAATTGGACTTTGAAAATTAACGATACTGCAGGATACTGAACACTCTTGGAACAGTTCCTCCAGCAGGCGACTAGTATCTCAAAAATGTTAAATAAACTTGAAAAATTCTCATTTCAATGTCTTAGTGAACCTACAGTGAGCTGTTTCCTGGTTCATCATCACGGTTCTTTCAAATCCAGTCACACGCTCTTTTCTTAGAAATGAACTGATGGGGAACATGGAGCAGGCTGTAGCACATCATTTTTCTTTTCTTTTTCCAAGTCCTTTTAAATTCTCCACGAATGCAAGTGGCCAGATTTTTTAATTATTATTATTATTATTATTACCATTAATCAACTTAACCTTGCACAAAGACTTAGCTCTGATTCAGCACCCAAGGCTGGTTCACTGAATCCCCAAATGTGTCTTCACGGATAACGCGACACCTTCAGGCGTGGGTAATGCTCCATAATTGGAAGTAGCTCTATTAATGCCAGCAGCTGCAGCAAGAACATTAGAGAAGGAACGTGCTGTAGCCCTCAAAGGTCCGGGTCCAGCCGAGTGACCTTTGGGAATGGTGCAGCGAGCTGCTGTGTCGAGGAGCCCCTCACTGTTGTGCTCCTCCAAACTTAGATGTTGACTCTTCCCCAACCACCCTCGCCTCCCGTGCTCTGTCCCCAAGTGAAGGAGCGACACCACACCTGGGAAGGCAGGACTCCTCAGAGTGCCTTGTGCCACATACATTTTGTAGATGAAGCATTAATTGCTTTCAGCCTCATGCATGTCACTAATAAACGGATGTGTAAACAGGGAAAGGAGAGGGAAGAAAGAAGGAAACTACCCTTTTAAATAAAAGACGAAAATGTGGTAAATATGGTAAGTATTACGCCAAGGTCTTCGCAAAGGCTTTCCCTACAATTTTCTCTAATCAATCTGAAATCTGAATTCAAAACTTTGTGTGGATGATGCGTGCGTATGCCTGTTCCCGTATGCCATCAATTCCAGCCATATTCTTCTCGTGATCGAGCCTTCTGCTACACACTCTCAAATCTGCAGGCTTGCCCTTAAATCAAACTGACTTTTCAGAAAATGTAATTTATTTTAATGACTAATTTCAAGTCATTGGCTTCTAATTCTTGATTCTCAAATATATATGACTTCCTCTTGCTCTCTGCAGTTTTCCATTTCATAAAATGAGTCATGTTTAATAACCTATATGATTAAAAATGAAGCTACATGGAAAGGAATGGGATGGCAGAAAAATCATTATCTGACCAAATGGCTATTATTTTGAGGGAAATCTCCAGGAAGGATGATAAAGTGAGACTGTCTAACCTCGAAATTGTAAATAACTATTATGTCTTTATTTTTCAAGGGATCACCAGTCTGCTTGCCAATGGAGTTTACAGTGCTGCATATCCTTTGCATGATGTAAGTGATCTTACAATATATTTTACACAACTACTATTTGACACCAAGAAATCCTTAATGTGTTACGTATTAATGGCATCATCCCAAACACCAGTGTTTTGCATCCTGACTTCCTGCTCGCTTGTATCACGACTGCAGTAACTTCTGCACATTGTTTCCATCACTCTGTTCGCTTTTGATGAATTCCCTGTCTCTTTTCTACCTTTGGTGATCCCAAGTGAGTGTTTGAACATAACGTTAGAAGAGTTGTGGTGGTGGCTTCTGTTAGTTTCTGACATTCTGCTCCCAGGGTCCCTGGCATGAGTTCTAGGAAACATATTTATTCCTGGGGCACCGAGTGGCTGGTTCCCTCATCCACGTCCCTGGCATCCTCCTGGCAAGTGTGGAGATGTCACTGGCTGCGTGTTTATGCCATTGGCTGCCACCAAAGGAAAAACATAAGTGAGAATTTTGAAATGATGTATTTCATGGAACTGGATGTGACTGCAGACCTGCTTACTGATGAAATCTGCTTTTGAGCAGTTTGATAAGGTGTCAGAGTGTGTGTTTGATCGAGAGGATTAGAGAGAGGTGGGGAATTTTGGTGGGGCTCATACCCAAGCTGGGGATCCCCATCCTGCCAGGGGTGCACAGTTGTGGGATGCTGATGACATTTTAACTTAGAGGTTCAAGATACGACTCGAACTGACAAGCACACGCTCTGAGCTAGACCCTCACAGACAGGCTTGGCAGACGTCAAGGGGACGTGGCAGTCGTGCTGCTAATGATGTCCTGGCTGTGTGAGCATACCAGGGCTGTCGAGCCCGGTGCCGGTCTTCCGGCGTAGGATGTGAAGATGAAGTGTGTCTTCTTAGTTTTCTGCTCCCCTCACTCGCACTGGTTTTACATAGGACTACAAATGTTTTATCTCGCTGTAACTGAGACCAGAACGGCCTCTTTATCTGCCTGATGTTTATCATAAATGTCAGGCGCTCTTAAATTACAGCGATATCGCTTAGAAATTCAGAAAGGTTAAATAAACTTCTCTGCATGTACTTGTCTCACGTCCTTAGACAGCTACTGATAGTCTTGTATATAAGTTATTTATTGTCTTAGTTTACTCCTTTATCGTATTTAAAAATAGCTCCAAATTAAAACCTCAAATCTAATCAGCACTGAGTGTTGGGAGAGTCTGGATAGGGATCAGCTCTCTCAGCTGGTCTCTTCTCTTTCAAGTGGACCGAGCTGAACCCCAAATACCATGGCAATACCGCATCCTTTCCCTTGACATTTTTAGGCCACCTTTATCACTTATTCATTCCTTTTTCCCCCAGTGACAGACATTATTACTCTTTCTTAATGTGCCTGACGACAGAAGACAAAGTGTGCTATGACAAATGAACTCCTAAAATACAGCATTATTTTACAGATTGCTTTTTCTGGTTTTGATGCATTAAGTGAGGGGGATACATGGGTATGCAAGATGCATAGCAGCTCTGGGCGCGACTCACTGAATGACGCAGATTTTCTTCTTTTTTTTAAAGGGTGACTATGAAGGTGAAAACGTTGAACCTAATGACAGAAAAGTAAGTTGATATAAAGGAGGTTTAACATATTCAGAAGAGTCCCAGCCTGACGAGTCACCTGTTGGAATCTGGACGTTTCCCAAGATTTCACAGAAAATACCACAAAAAGGCACTAAATGCCAAGCAGGAAAAGTACAGAAGTGCTTTCCAGTGCTTAAATTTGCCCAAACGTGGAATGCAGTATGGATATGTATAAATTTGATAACGATATATTTCTGGCCATGTTGGTAAGAGCATTGACAGCATTCACATATAACTCCTCCTAAAGTTCAGATGGCGTAATTTCAGGCCAGCTCTGATGAAAATATGCTCAGTCTTATTCTGGTACCCGTATCTGACATAAATCCTGCTGCGCTCGAGGGCGAGCTCCGATCTCAGCACTGAAACCTCTGCTGAACTAATGTGCTGCTGGTCTGGAGTGTGAGGAGCAGAACTGGGGGGGAGGAGAGAGGCAGCTGAAAGCTGAAATGATTAGAAATTATCAGAAATGAGACATTCTGAGCAAAGCTTTGATGTATGCTTTTCAGCCAGAAACTGCCCTGTGGATGTATACTGATGCATTGCATTGACCACAGTCAGTGGTTAAAATTGTGTTTTTATTGCCTGTATGCCAAAAGGCATTTATTCATTGTAGTAGAGTGGGTACAAACTATTCTAAGGAAGTACTTTTCATAAGAAAAAGCAAATTTTTCACCCTTTGCAGAAATGTTGATTTCATAATTCAGAGCGCAGTTACTACCTGCTCCCCATCACACTTCTCTAACAGAAGATGGGCTGCTTCTCCAAGTATCAGACAAAAACTGAAACGGAGAGGTTACGACCAGTTCTCTCAGGAGGAGCCGCTAAATTTGGGTGCATATGTTGGGCTTTCAGGCTTGAAACTTTTGCCTTTCCAGTTTGTTTCATGGACACGTCTCCAGAAGAGATGCTGTGAACCAGCATGGACTCAGGTTGTAGAAAAATCAGATCTAAAACCCTCTGAGTTGGTCATATAAAAAAAAGGTAGCCAAAGATAAAGGTCTGCTGGGCCTTAAGGTGCAAATGGCTCATCAAAAGACCGCGAGTGTTATTTCTCCCCCTCTATTGAATGATGTTAAAAATACCACATACCTGTCATTTCATTATTAAGCAACACATTGCTCAACCAAAAATAGGATGAAAGTCCATGTTTTCTCAAAGCGTCTGGATTATCATCTTTATTCCTAAGTTTTCAAACCTCACAAATTCACTCATTTCACAAGTTCACTGTGTGTTTGGAAATGTTTACCTTGGCTTTTGACTTGCAGTTCCCTCAAATAATCTTTTGGTGTGTTTTGGCATGTTTCTTCTGGTTTCTTGAAGCGCTCTTTAATCTAATCCAGTGCTGGACTAGGCTCGTGCCTTTTTTAACAACAAAATTATAGATTTGAGGCATGGAAATGAAGTAAATATTTAGGACTAGTGTGCTGATCTCCTCTAATCATGTCTTTGAAGCTGTGCTTTGAATATCAGGCTGAGAAATGTCAGGATAAATGAGATAATTCATTTGTACTTTAGCTGCAAATTTGGTTTGAAGTGCTATGCAAAACTGAAACAGGGCACTCATGCAAAATGTCCTTAGTTTAGTATTTTCCTGATATGCCTGGCCTACTTAGATCACAGAAAAGGAATCTGATTTCCAGCACAAACTTAGCTTGTAAAAATTAAGTAAAAAAATAATAAAAGGGTCTTAGTGCACAGGGATGTTGAGGTGTCCCGAGTCATTAGTTGTTTCCCAAACATAGGCAGCTGGCCTTAAACTTTTGGAAATGTGGTTGAAATAAACCTAAGGCAGGATAAAAATAAAAATTGCAAAAGTGTTACTGTTTGATAAAGGCCTGCCTTTAGGATTCCGTTTTTTGCTCCTACTATCGTAAGGAAGCTAACAAAGATTAATGATTTGGGGTATCAGAGGGCAAAATCTACAGTCCACTTATTTCTGTAAAAGTAAAGAAGTTGTATTTTTTTTGAATTACGGGAACTGTTTGCCTGAGGAGCACAGCAGCTCAGCTTGGAAAGTTTGTGTTAAGGAATTGGCAGGAGAATTGCAAAACTGCTCTAGAAAGGCTGTTTGCTGTATGACTTCCCTGTGATAAAACAGGAGCGGTAGGAACGGGTACGGGCAGCAGTGGGAATGCCCCTCTGCCCTTCCCTGCTCTGCTGCCTTTCACTGGAGAAATGTGGGAGGCTGGCATATGCCAAGTTTCTCATGATAAACCAGCCAACGGATTTAAGCAATAACATCCTGTTTGGTCTGTTCTTCTATGAACATGGTTAATGACGTTGCCCTCCCTGCGATGATAACCGGTTTAGGTCTCAGTTCCCTGTTGCAGTTTCTTCCATGGCTGAGCTGCTCGTGCAGCCCCCAAACACCGAGGGAGGTTTGTGTAACCGAGCCCTGACATTTTCTGCCTATTTTTTACCCAGTGTTCAATGAAAAGAAATACCTCGGTAATAATCAGTTCAAGCTCTTACATTTGAGGCAAAAAGAAAAAGATTATGTTGTTGCGAGATGAATTCATAAAAATAGGAGCAACCATCAAAGCATCTCCTTGAAATATCAGTTGTTGGTCCAGGAACATCCTGCTTCCAGGTTCCTGTCACTGGGTTGAAGCAGGGACAGAAGCAGAAAAAGGAGACCTCATTGACAAGGAGATGCAAAGCTTCTCTTCCCTTTGTCCCATCGAGGAGGTGGTGGGTGGCCAACGAGCACAGTTTGTCTTCTCCAGTAGTTTTTATATGCACACTGATTTCTTGTTCACTCTGTTGGCTGAACTGTATGAAAAAAATAATCGGATCTGAGAAGTGCTATTTATATATTTTACACAGTAAAGGATAAGTTGAAGGTCTCAGAGGAACCTATTTTTGTGAGGGATTCAATTTTATCAATCACTAATGGGGATCATTGTTTTCCTTGGCCCCTATCCTAACCAAAAGGATAAGTGGAAATTATCATGTTCTTTTAGTTTAAAGCTGAAAAACTCTTAAATGCAGCCTTCAAGGCACCTTTGCACAGCTTCTCTTGATGGATCCCAAATATTAGTATAGTGAAGACAAACTAGTTTATTCTACTTTTTTTCTGTCTTGTAATTCAAAGAATATTCATCTTTCACATCCATTCTGCTAAGTACCTATGAAGGATCATAGAAGCAGGACTACTCTCCCTGTCCCTGCTGTAGTTATCCATCAGTCCCATGGCTGAAGAACCTTTTAACGTACTAGAATTCATCACTGTATCATAGCATGCCAAATCATCAAATTTGTTTTTAATACTTAATGCAGACTGCATGTGTTGGCAGATTATGGGTTGAAACCACAAAGCGGTGAGACCAGACCCACAGCGTGAGCTCTGGGTTTGCTGGGACCGAAGGAGAAAATTCTTGTGTACACGGTGCTTTAGCTTTTGCCTTGCCTTTCTGTTTTACAGCTCCTGTGTGAGGAGTGGGCGAGCTACGGAGTCTTCTACAAATATCAGCCAATTGACCTGGTGAGGTGAGAGTTCAGCCCTTAATGTTGTTTTTCCACGCTGAAGCTGTGCACAGCAAGGAGAGAGTTGGGGTTGTTCAGCCTGGAGAAGAGAAGGCTCAGGGGAGACATTAGAGCCCCTTCCAGTCCCTAAGGGGGCTACAGGAGAGATGGGGAGGGACTCTTTATCGGGGAGTGGAGTGATAGGATGACAGGTAACGGTTTTAAACTGAAAGAGGGGAGATTTAGATTAGGTATCAGGAAGAAATTCTTTCCTGTGAGGGTGGTGAGACACTGGAACAGGTTGCCCAGAGGAGCTGTGGCTGCCCCATCCCTGGAGGGGTTCAAGGCCAGGCTGGATGGGGCTTTGAGCAACCTGGTCTGGTAGGAGGTGTCCCTGCCCATGTCAAGGGGTTGGAACTGGATGATCTTTAAGGTCCCTTCCAACCCAAACAATCCTATGATTCTATGATGCTCATGCTGGTGTCCCTGTGCCATTGCTGCCATCGGTGCCACCCCGGGAGATCCCGGAGAATGGGAAGGTCACTGGGGGAAAAGGAATTTTCTATGGGTTTAGAAACATGCTGATGTGTCTGACCTAGTGTGAAAGCTTGCAGGAAACATATTTTTAATGAATATTATTTGCTCATGATGAGAGCTGAGACTCTCTGAAAAAAATCAGATGCTTCTCTAAGAAGATTTGTTCACAGAAGGTCCAGAGATACTAATTTACACAGCAGAAACACAGGGAAAAGAAAGACTAGTTGGACTGACTTGCTTTCATGGTGCCTGTATCTCTGGATTAACTCCAAGCATCATGAGAAATAGAGTCCTCTGAGACGAAAAGAATTCCCACAGGTCATCAGATCTTACTTTCTCCATGCTTAATCCAGCTGCAATTCGTAATTTTAGCCTTGCAATATTTTAAGAAATAGGAAACGTTTCTCATTTCTTTTTTTAATGTATTTCAGAAAATACTTCGGAGAGAAGATTGGACTATATTTTGCCTGGCTGGGAGTTTATACACAAATGCTTATTCCAGCTTCAATTGTAGGGATTATTGTTTTCCTATATGGCTGTGCGACTGTGGATGAGAATATACCAAGGTAAAATAAATTAAAAAAAAATAGATTGTATTATTGGAGGCCACTAGAAACTCAAAGTTACCTTTCTCTAGAAATGTTTCATCACTAATATCTAGGGCGAGCAGAGCTGAAACTGTGGCTCACAGGGATGGGGGAGTTTGTGGTCCCACTGATTTTCACTCCCAGTAAGTGGTGAAGCTCTACCAAGGGCTGAGAGTGGGCAGCGAAACTGCAGCACGTTTTTAAATCGTTAGCATTTATTGTTAATAATATTTCTTGTGGAGTTTGCATTGGTGTACTTAAAATAATTCTTGGCTGGTTGCTCAGGTGTTTGTTTTGTTGTTTTTTTTCCTAACTCAGATCATTATGTCAAAGCAAACCAACAAATACACTGCTAATGATAGGTTTTAGTGCTTCCCGTCATAAAATGCTGAGGAGGGCATTGTGTGACATTAAGATGAATCAAGAACATTCAAGCCTAAAATAAGCAATTGTGGTCAGATTAGCAAAATCTTGAGGCCCTACTATTTTTAATTTTTTAATAAGTTTTGTATTATAATATTTTAAAGCCCTGTGATTTTGCATTATTTACCCTGCATGCATCATCAGCTGTAGATGAAAATTACATCCTTTCTACAAGCGGCATGAGCACTGAGTAACAAAGCAGATAATGGGTATCAAAAAATAGATATATTTTCTTTGTTCATTAAGAGCCCTTTGTACTGCTTCCAACAGTTGAAGAAAGTCAAAGGGAATGTCACTGTTGCAATTTCACAGATGGAGTGCAGAGAAGTTAAATTTGTTGAACTCCCTTCTCTTGAGGCTCAGCACTTCCCTTGTACCTTATCTGGTGCTGTAGTTAGTATTTCAAAACAAGACTGATTTTTAATTTTTTTTGTGTTTTACTTTAAGATTCCGCAGTAAATAGAGTGTTATGCCTCTCATAATGCTCTCCCTTATTCCCTGGAAAAGAAGTAGGGCTAGGGATGGAGGGGGATGGCAGCCCTTGCAATGGTGTAGGTCACAGATAGAGCTGCTCGTTGGGGCCAGAGCTGAGAAGCACTGGGAGGGTAGTACCTGATGGTCCTACAGACCAGAAACAGATGCTGTGCAGAGGAGAAAAGATCATCGGAGCGTGGAAGGTGGAGCCATACCGACCATGCATTTTCCATATCTTGTTGTTTCGTTGCAGTATGGAAATGTGTGACCAGAGAAACAATATCACCATGTGTCCATTGTGTGACAGAACGTGCAGCTACTGGAAGATGAGCTCCGCTTGTGCGACTGCTCGTGCAAGTCATCTGTTTGATAACCCTGCAACTGTCTTCTTCTCAGTCTTCATGGCTCTCTGGGGTAAGAAGATACACGCTTTCATGTTAAGTTTTTAATTATTTAAAATACAACAGGAAGAAACAGAAGAGATAAAGCAGTGTATTTATACTCAGGCAGTTAATTATATAAAGAACTTCTCTTTCGGTTTTTTTTTTCATTCCCATAAAACTGTCACTCCCAAATTTATATTCTGGACTGAAGGCTAAAATTCAAAAAGTTGCTCAAGATGAATATCTAATGAAATTGTTGAGCATCTGTCATAAAACTGCTGCATGGTATGTCAAAATTTCATTAACGGGATTGCACAGCTTGCCAAAAAGAAAAAAAATTAAAAAAAAAAAACTATTTGCAGAGCCAGCTTCCACTTTAGAACATTACAGAAGAAATGTATTAATGTACTCTGGGGTTGAGGGGAGGGCTCCGCAGGGAAGCGTAATTGCCTTTAGCATCCCAGGACAAACCAAGATTGATTCTTGAGTGTGCTCCGAGCTGCAATTAAGTTTAGCAGCAAGCAGACATCATGCATGTAGGCCATGAAGTGGGAGTGGTGGTGTTATAGGTATTTTTTCTGATGCTGGCTGTCCACATACTTTGAGCACGTCACTCAACCTTTCTTGGCACGTCTGCAGAACTTGGTTAAAAATGTTAACCCTCTCATGAAACCTTGGTGAGAGTGTCTTCAGGGATGGTAATAGAGGGCTTTTCTCCTCCCTGCTGGAGGAGGGATGGTGACCTCCTTGCTTGGGCACCCCAGCACTGGAAGAGAAGAGCCTCCCATCATCCTCGCTGAGAGCCAGGAGGGCTTGTTAAGATAAGAGTTCAAACCCCATTTTTGTAACAGGCAGCTCAATACAGAAGGGCTACAGAGAATAGGGAAATGTGCGTTACTCCCCCCAGCTTTGAATTTCGATAGCCATGTACGCCCAGCATCAGCCACAGCAGCACAAGATGACATTTGCCTCTCCTGTATGCCTTGCTGCAAGTTAGCAAATAACCTATTCAGGATTGTATTTAATCCTAAAACCATAGCTTTTATTTGTTCTAGTACATAGGGAACCATTTTTACATTACCATTCATCTGAGCTGATTGTAGTACAATTCAACGTAATTCAATTTAAAGCAGTGCCCTTTTGACCAAAGTCTCCGTTTGAGTTGACTATGTTTTAGATGCAATGCCAAAGCTCATTATCCTTAAGGAAAAGGACAAGGATGGTCCTGCAGGGGGATTTTGGGAACAGTGAGGAGTCAGGAGCGCTTCTGGTTTGGAAGGGAAGCTGGGAAGTGTGGGGAGGTTGAACTCCACCAGCTTCATGGCAGAGTAAAGGCATCACTGCCTTACAGATCATCTTGCCATGTAGCATATAGGGAGAAACATGATATACCCCAAAGCAGGATGCAGGGTCAGAGACTTTAAATAGTCTGATTCTCTCATGTGGAGAGCCAAGTATCAGTTTCCTTCTCCCTCATTTACCATTATTGTGAAGCCCACGTGGATCTCAGCACATAATGCTCTGTTGTCTGAAGTAACACTGTTTGACTCCATTTCCTTACCAGACAACTATGGGACCCTCCATTTTTTTACCTTCTTGGGAAAAGTAAAGCAGATTGGCAGAAGCCAGTTTCTGTGCTCTGTATAAAAATCAGTCTTAATAGCTGAGATAGTTTTGGAGTGGGATGTGAAATTCCTCAAGTTCTTCAGGGTCAACATAAAATTTTATTGCGGTACAATACCATATAAAATAAACGTTGTTTCAAAAAGGTCTTTGTGAGTTGGGGAAATCAGAACTTTTTCTACATTGTTCTGAATTTGTGGTACTGAAAATTTCATTTCTAAAGGATTTGTCAAAATAATTTTTTAAAAAATGAAACAAGCACTTTATTTTTGAAGGAAATAGCATCAGCCAAAATTGGCTGATGCCTCCAGATGTAGGCACACATATAGTCTCCAGTGCCATTTGTGAGCACCTCCCAATGTAATGAGGAGTTTTATTAGGTTCAGTTGAAGACTTGAGGCAGACCCAAGTCCAGGGCATCCTTAGTATAGCAAGAAAATTAGCCCAAGTTCAGAGGTATTATTGTGAGCAACCATTTGGCCAGGCTTTCTCTGGGTGGTGGTGGTATCGTAACACCCCAGAGAACACTCACACAAGCGTTAAAACAGCTTTAGCACTGAACTGAGCCCCGGTCAGAAGTTCAGCCTTAAACATGGACCATGGCCCAGCACTGTTTGGTATCAAGTGGCATTAAAAACGTCAGAGAATCCAGATAAGATCATCTGGCCAGTAACCTTTTGGAATTTTTAAGCTCCACTTATGCTTATGGGCCCAGATGAAATATGAAAATGCAGGTACCCTTGGCAGAGTGGCCGTGGATTGCTACCTGGCACGTTCACTGAGGGCTTTTGAAATGAGCTGGCTGCGTTTCAGACACAGTCTTTTCATGTGGCATTGTTGTAACTCAGTGCCACGGGCGGATTCCGAGTAGCTCTGAGAAACGATGTCTCGTTCGTTTTCCATATTTCTGGCTGTCCCTGGAAGCTGCAGACCCTGGCATGAGAACTGCCGGTGGCAGGGAGAGGGGAGGCAGTTCCAGGACCGTGACACGGGCCCTCTGACCATACAGCTGTGGCTATCCTGATTTACGGGAAGCCTATGGCTTGTAAAGGGGCTTAGTTTTAAATTTTGCATGTGAGGATTTCACTTAGAAGGTGAAGACCCTCGCCTGGTTCCAGTCATGAGGGTGTCCTTTCCTCTCTATTCAGCTTTCTTACCCTCTCCCTGCCTCTGGTTTTTCTGGATGTGAATGTTTCTGAGCACATCTGTTAATACTCACTGCGGGAAGCTCCCCTGGGAGCACCGTTTCTTGGTAGAGTTGCCTCTTTCATAACCACTTATTTATTATACAACACTTGTGTATTCCCAGCATCTAAATATGTCCTCTGAGAACTTGCTTGGTCTCAGAGGCAGATAGACTGATATAGACCGTCATCATTCCTTGGGACTCAGGAGTTGCTTTAACGAAGTTTCTTTTCTGTAATTCCTCTCCATCAAAAAGAAAATAGCAGTGTTTTTAATCATAAAAACCTTTAAAGGCTTCCTCTTTACCAGCCTGCCCACCTGCAGCCTTCACGCTGACTTGAATATTTGGGTTTGGGTGTGATGATTAGAGCTAACCATCCCATTTCGACCACTAGGTGGTAAAAATGCTTTATCTTGACATCTTTGAGGGAGTAACTATACCAACAGTTAACAAGGCTTGTTAAACCATTCATATTTTGTATAGATAAAACACAGGCTTGTTTTGTACGGATGGAATTGTATGCAGATGAAGACCAACAATATCATTCCTCACACATACAAATATTTAAATAAGTTGAGGTGTCTGACTTCCATAGACCCCTTAAGAAATTGTAGGAATCTTTCTACATGAAACTGTGTAGGTCACAAATGCCCTTTTTTTTAGCGTATTTGGCTCCTACGACATCTGTATGTCCTAGATAGATGCTGCTGTTCAATATAAGAGTAACAAAAAATGAAATTTACCTGGCCCAATGTATGATACGATATTGTACCTGCTGAGACCTTGTGGAGGCAAGAGCCTGCAGGTGATGCGGAGCACACCCAGCGTGCCTCCTAAGACAAATCCCAAAGGCTGATATGACTTTTGGGGGGTAAAATGTCAAAATAATTGTTAAACTGTTGTTTCAGCTGCCACCTTTATGGAACACTGGAAGAGAAAACAGATGCGGCTCAACTACAGGTGGGACCTGACTGGGTTTGAAGAGGAGGAGGTTTGTCCCTTCAGTTCTGACTCTTTGGCTTCCACCGTGGTGTTACCGATAGATCCTTGCCCCGAGCCGATAGACCTTGCCCCATGGGGAACTGCTCTTGGGGCGGTTCCGTCATTTAGAAGGAAGGAAAATCTCTGTACATGAACTATTTGAGGTTTTATAGCAAGGATATGACTAGTACGTCTTGTTGCCATAGAAACGTAATTGTATAGCCACAATATCTATTTTTTTTCTGAAGCGTGTAGTCGGGTCACACCCAGCAGCGTAGGCATGGAATATACAACTCAGACCTTGCTCCTGGGCTGATGTCAAGGTGCTAACAGCCGAGAGCCTCATTCATCTCCCACTGCTGTGAATCAGAAACGAATGTATTGAAGTTGATAAAGTTATAGCACTGTAAAAATGCACTGAAAAATTCCTATTAACTTTTAACGATGCAGAATCAAGCCCTGACTTGGAAAATACCTAAGATAATATTGCCAGACGTGGGCTTTGGGCAATGGGAGGGACATAAATGTGGAGGTGTATTTTATTTTTTTTTCACTTGCTAAAAAAAAAATAAAATATCCCTAGCCAAGTTTATACTACATATAGTCATTATACTAAATAGTCATTATACTAAATGTGCTAAAGAGTGTGAAGGGGAAAAGGGCTGAATCTGTATGAAAAAAAGGTCATAAAAATCAATGAAGTTTTAGACAAAAAAGAGATAAAATCCTTAGGCAGCTGAGAGGCTGTATCCCACCTTTTTGGGTTTTTTTCAATTTTGTTGCTTTGCAAAAAAAGGAAAATACCTTCCTAGACCATAAGGCAGTTGTCTCAGTCTCAGGGGTGGCATTGGCTTACAGGTCCCTGCCATTTTCCCATCGTATGCGTGGAGCTGTGCTGCGAAAGCCCCGCTGCGGGATCTGAGCTGGCTTTGTTTGCTGGCCGGCTGGCTGGCTTGGTTTGTTGTTTTTACTGTTGTTATTATTAAAAGAAGTATGACCGCCCTTGTCACATCTCTAGATGTTCTAAATAGATATGCAACAAATATTGCTCACGTGAAACACAAACCCTGCTGACCCTGGGTTTAGCACTATGCAGCTTGTTGAGCCTGGCGCAGTTATTGTTCCCCTCACCCCCAATTCTGCTTGAATTATCTCCTCTTAATATGTTTATCTCCTCCATAATATATTTAGATGCACTATGCCAGCAGCCTCTGAGCCGTGCTCTTTGCTAGATCATACCTGTTTCACTGGGAGGGAATATAGGGATTTTTTTTCCTGGATACTATGCTGCTCTTTTATTTTTGGTAACTTGTTGTTAGCATACATGAAAGCAGAAAGGATTAACTGTATCTTTCCGATGTCGATCCCCTTCATGTCTGAGTTGAGAGCCCTACACAGCTAAACCAGCAGCTGTCAATACAGTATAGTTTATTCTTTTTCTTTGTATTGTCAATGCTGGATAAGACAGTCATGAGTTTAGCAAAGAATTTACACCCCTCCTGTTTCTGATTTGGGTGAAACTTAAGCTAGTGTCATGTTGAAGAGTCAGGGTTAGCTAGTCAGGGCAGGTTATGTACTAGACCCCAAAGTATCTCATCCTCTGGTGTTTTTAGAGACACCTACTTCCTACAGTGCTTACAGTAATGTCAATAAATGTTGTAGAACATGAGTAGACTGTTTTTCTCTGGTAGTGTGTAGCCATCCACTGTACCTATGTTTGTTTCATGTAATTTTTAAATTATATAAATCCATTAATATAAATCCAATATGATCTGCAACAGTTCAGTAATCAAATTTTTGTTTTTTGTTTTTTTGTTCTTGTTTTTCGTGTTTTTTTCTGGTTTCCTGAAGGAGGCAGTCAAGGTTTGGAAAATACTTTTTTTTTTAATTCCTCCTACCTTTTTTATTACATGTCTACTGATGAATGCCATCTTTTGACCTCCACCTCTTCTTTTTCAAGCATCAGATTTTCTTTAGATCTCCCACTGATTGCTTTGCCTTTACACCCTCCCCCTCTCCACTTGTTCAGACTTTTTTCCACTCTGTTCCGTTTCCCATCCGATGCGTAGTTGTGAATTCTGACTCTTTTGTGAATGCGTAAACTATGGTGAATTCTGAATCCCTGAATCTTTCTGAATCTTTTGGCTGTCTCTTACTTCTGAGGTTTCGTTCCCCCTCTCCTTCAGTACACATGGGTAATCGGTGGATGCTGTCCAAAACAGGATTAGGGGAAGACCCCAAATGACAATTTTCTGGGATCCCAAAGCCAGTATTTTGCGTAGTGACAGCAGATAACTGTTTCCCTTGTCAGCTGAGGATCGCTGAAATGACAGTTAATGACATGCCAAATTTAATTTTTATCAAAAAGATAGGTAATTAAAATCCAAGCATCATGTCACTTGGTACAAACCATGCTATCTGCAGCTTGTACAATATACTCATATATTAAATTTAATCTATGTAGAGTTGCATGCGGCTGTCTGATAGCGAGTGCAGATCATTCTGCAGCTGCTGCTGTAGAACTCTGAATGACACAGGATTTAACATCTTTTTAAATTACAGTTGACTATCAGTTGGCATAAATGACAGACAGAGTGAATTAGAATTCAGTTAGAAAATTTGGAAACGATCAGGAAATTGACCTGCAAACAGTTCATATGTAGCTGATATAGAAAATAAGTAACTTATAACTTTGCTTTTTATTAAATATGACTTATTTCACAGGATCATCCAAGAGCAGAATATGAAGCTAAAGTTTTAGAAAAATCACTGAGAAAAGAACACAAACATAAAGAGGTATGGTAAAAATATCTGTATGTTTGACTTATAAAAAAACTTTGAAAAAGAAGGTTGTTAAAGCAGGCACTGACCCAAGACTGAGAAATAGGTAAAAACCAGATTCACTGCACATTGTATTTAAATTCCAGATGCCTTCAGTCCTAGAATACATGGGATACTCGGTGTATTCCAGTGCACGAGAGCTGATTAAGTCTAGAAATGTCTTCAATAATTAGATAGAGTGGGGCTTAGGGGAGCTAATTGAGGCAGATTGAAGGGATGCTCCCCTTAGGCTAACGAATCAAGTTTGAGTAAACTGTACCAACGTATCGTATTCTGGGCTAATATAAGTACCTACAGCCTCTCAGGAGAGGTTCTGTGTCTTGCTAGGCTTTTTTTTTGATAAACAAAAATATTACTAGAGCATTAATGAAGAGTACTAACACCAATTTCCTTGCCGAGTTCCAGCTTTGATAATAACTTTCTGCCTTTTTAAAAACGTAACTTCCATTTTATTCCACTGAATAAGGTAGCGCTCACTTCTGCTTTTAACTCGCTCTTTACATCGCCGTGAGAAAGGTGCTGCCGGTCATCCCAGGGCAGGTTCATCTCGCCAGCGGACGGTGCCATCCCTCTGAGCAGCTTCCCTGCCCTTTCGCTGAAGGCTGTAATTCCTTCCCTATTCCTGTCTGTCAGCACCAGACCGAGTGGAAAAAGCTCCTTTTCTCCCTCACGTACTGGTTTCTGCCCTACCAGATGTTATCCCCCCTTAACTGCAAGAACTCAGCCATTTGTGTGACTGGGTTTTTAAGCAGAGAAGTAAATGCTCTGGCATAAACAAAATATATCAGCAGAAGTTCCTTTTTTCTCTCTGTTGCCCATGGCACAGTAGCATGTAACCATGCCCTAAATTGGGATCTTATGAAAACCCTATGAAAGAAAAACTTCAATAACCATGTTAACATGAAATACGCTTTAAGAGACAGCATATGTAGGTTGGACTGGTGTTTAACTGAATTTGTCTGATTTTTGTCATGTGCTTATACTGAGTACTCTTGGGCCCCTCTTAAAAGATGCCACAAAGCTGATGGGGGTATGTCCCTATTAATAGGATGTCCCCATCTAGAGGATGCAGAGTCTAAGCAGTTCAGCATTGTCTGCTTTACTTGCAGCACTACTTCAAAATCTCTTCCAGAAGAAAAAAAAATGCAGGTTTCTTCCCTCTTATCGGCTGTGTAAATAGTGTTGGAATACAGACTCCGTTGTATTCGGCTAAAAACCTGCAGCTTGCTGTAATTCTGGATATATTTAGACATTCAGATCTTAAATGTGAAAGACTGTCGGGTAATTGGACAATTAATGAATGGTCGTCTCCAAATATCGGAGCATGAATGTTGAGCAATTAAGAGAGGATTTTTTTTCTTTAACCAGGCTATTTATAACTTTTTGGGCTGTGTTCAATTTGGATGTTACTAATTTGGGAAACGTGAGAAAAGGAGTTTTTTCTGAAGGACTCAGTAATTATCTTTCATTGGGATCTAGAGTGTTAAAGTTCAAATTCAACAGTTGTAAGACAACTTGGAAATCTTCTTAAAGGAAAGATATCTAAAGCTAAACCAGGAATTGCTAATATTTTTTCAAGAGAAGTCCAATTAGAAAAAAAATTAGAGCAAAACCCTTTTGGACATTCTTTATCATAAAAGATTCCTTTTATCATAAAGGAAAAAAAGGACACAATCCTAAATTAAAAAGAGAATATAATATCCTTTGCAGGATTGTTTGATCTACCCCAGGATTTGGGGCAAGAGTTTACCTTTTGTTGTTGTTATGTTTTACTGACCTAAAGCTGAAACACAAAGCCTTAAGCAAACTAATAGAGCATTCACTTGTGCCTAAACTGCTGTGTACCCTGAGTCAGTAGAGAGAATATAGATTAATTGAGCAGTGCTTTGTAATGCTATATTGCCCCATCCTTTTTTTTGTTTCCTTTGACTGCCATCAGAAGCATCGGTATTTTCCAGAAGAGACAGCAAACAAATGGAGACAAAGAGTTAAGACAGTCATGGCTGGGGTGAAATTGATTCTTTTTATTCAAACTTATGAAGAAACTCAAATTATGAGTAATTATGGAAGACACAAATCAATTTGTTTTTGGCTGTTGAACTTTTGTTTAATATTCACATTCAGTTCTGGGTTTCTTCCCCTTCCTCCCCTTGTTTCTTCAGCACTCTGTGGGACACTGTTTCTATGCGTTGGGAATGGCACTGCATGGCTAATCTTAGATTTACCATCCTGGACTGATGTTACGTTTTGCAGTGGAGCATGGGCCGCGTGTTGAAAGAGTTGCTTGCACTTCCCTGAGACAACGTGCATGTAATAAAAATAGAATTTGAGTAATATTTTTATGTTCATTATAACGCGTGCGTCATCTTCCATAATGTTCCTTTTGTTGTTTATTTTCTGGTGTTTAGAAACAATTCCCGGCATCAAAGTTTATGAAAGATTCTAGATGAGCAATACTGTTCTAAATGAAATTTTCATACCCAAATTCAGTCAGTGGCTGCTTGGCTGGGTTTAGGGTGTCCCATAACAACCCCACACAGCGTTACAGTCTTGGGGAAAAGTGGCTGGAAAGCTGCCTGGTAGAAAAGGACCTGGGGGTGTTGGTCAACAGCCAGCGGAGTATGAGCCAGCAGTGTGCCCAGGTGGCCAAGAAGACCAACAGCATCCTGGCCTGTATCAGGAACAGCGTGGTGAGCAGGACTAGGGCAGTGATCCTCCCCCTGTACTGGGCACTGGTGAGGCCCCACCTAAGTGATCTGTCCAGTTTTGGGCCTCTCACTACAGGAAAGACATTGAGGTGCTGGAGTGTGTCCAGACAATGGCAATGAAGCTGGTGAGGGCTCTGGAGAATAAGTCTTATGAGGGGAGGCTGAGGGAGCTGGGGTTGTTCAACCTGGAGAAAAGGAGGCTGAGGGGAGACCTTATTGCTCTCTACAACTATATGAAGGGGGGGTATAGAGAGGTGGGGGTGAGTCTCTTCCCCAGGTAGAAAGTGATAGGACAAGAGGAAATGGCCTCAAGTTGCACCAGGGGAGGTTTAGGATGGATATTAGGAAAAATTTCTTCACAGAAAGGGTTATCAGGCGTTGGAACAGGCTGCGCATGGAAGCAGTTGAGTCGCCATCCCTGGAGGTATTTGAAAGACATGTAGACGGGGTGCTGAGGGACATGGTTTACTGGTGGTTTTGTCAGCGTTAGGTTGATGGTTGGACTCAATGATCTAAAAGGTCCCTTCCAACCTAGATGATTCTTATTCTATGATAAAGACTTATTGTACACGTGCATTTTAACTCCTATTGGCGTGGTCCATTGAAGACCATGTGGATAGTCAGGTAGTTAAAAGTCACTCGCATTGAAGGAATTTCAAGTCTTACCACAAAATAAACCAAGATTTTCCCTGTCAACTGTGGGTTGAACTTGGAGTTACTCAGTAGCACAATTAATCTGTATTTCAGGGGAACCAGTTGTGCAACTGCAAAGCTGAAAATATAACTGGGAGGGAGAGAAGAAGGAGAAGAATTTTTCTAGAGAAAGCAGAAGAAAATATTTAAGAGTAGGAGAGATCTTACTTCATGGTTTATGACAGCCTATTTGCATGTTTCCTTCAAAAAGTATACAGAAAAATCTGCTTTATTTATACTCGCAGCGCAGGCGCTTGACCAATTTGAACCTAGATACGGAGTAAACAGTTTGCCTGTGTGGAATTGTAACTGTAAACACTGTGTCTTTGCATCTTCTAACTGGTTGTGTATTTGCTAGCCCTTTTTTCCCCTCTCTGTTTTTGTCACGTGCGAAATCACACACTCTGTCTTTATTAAATGTACCCTTTTTTCCCCTCCCAAATTTTAGACAGATAAAGAAAAGCTGACGTGGAAGGATCGTTTTCCAGCCTATTTAACCAATTTTGTTGGCATCATCTTCATGGTAAGCATCACCCAGGAAAACCTGAAACTGATGTTACCGAGTCATTGTATAGAGCAGAAGTGATGGAAATGTGAGTGAAACCGTGACAGATTGACATGGTTCCCCGGTGAAAAAATTCAAGCATTTTATTGTGTAATAATTTAAAATCTTTTCAAGAGTTTGAATTTCTACTTTCCCGTCTCTTTTGAGTAAAGAAATAAGCATACCTCAATAGGGTGGGGAAAAATGTGGGCATGGAAATGGAAATTACCACCACCATTGATGAGATGAAACGTAAAATGTAGAGAGAGTCCCCTCAGAAAGTAACCAGGAAGCAGAGAATGGCCTCATTTCTATTCCACATCTTTTTTGAAATAAATAATGTGGCCAGTTGCAATCCTGATTGCAAGGATTTTAATCAATCAGTCAAATTTGGGGTTATACCATACAGCAGGAGAATTGCAAACAGAGCACTTAATGCAAGAAAAAGGTAAAATAATGATGACAACAGCCTTTTTCCATTTGCTGATAAAGCATCAGCACTTAAAACAAATTTTGAAAGAAATAATAATAATTCTAGACATGGAATAGATTGGCAGGTGGATAAAAAAGCTTAAGCCCTTTCCAACAGTAAAATACACCAGACTAGCTCAGTGCATTTTTTGAGGGGGGATACAAATTCTGGTTTGGGATCGTTTTTTTTAATATTTGTGTTTTCAGAGAATGGAAATGCAGCAAATCTAATCTTCTCAGATGATGAATCGGTACCTTATAAGAATCATGTTTAAAATTCTTTCTCTATTTAAGCAATAAAAAATTGAATAAGATTTTGTGCACCTTTACATTGCCAGGAAATGCGTTGATTTAATCAGGTTTAATTTCAGTCTGGGATTATGACAGCATAGTGACCCTGAGTAGGGTATTTGAAGGCTTCTGTGCAGATTTAAGCTGAAATATTCCTCTATGCTTCAACCCTGGCTTTCTTTTATAACACAGCAAATACCACGTATATATGCTGTTGCTGTTAGGGCTGAAAGGAAACCCACTAATACTTTTAATATAAGCAAGTAGTTTGCATTTAGGTGCCTTTAAAAAAATAGCCTTTTGCATGTGATTGTGGCATCACTGTATCAATTTTTTCATGTGATGATCACATTACTAGCAAAAGAGGATCTTTTCCCATGGTTCATCAAAGTTATTGGGACACTTAATGCAGAATTGGGTAGAACTGAGATATGGCCTAGAGATCCCATTTTTAAGGTCATTTCCAAGTCCCCCGCAAAGTATTTATAGTTAAATCTTTCCTAAGAGGCTGCACTTTTCCTACTTGCAGGTTGGGCTGACGTTTGCCATAGTGTTTGGAGTCATCATATACAGGATCTCGACTGCAGCTGCCCTGGCAATCAGTTCAACCCCCTCGGGTCGATCCAGCGTTCGGGTCACCGTCACTGCCACCGCAGTCATTATCAATTTGGTCGTCATCATCATCCTGGATGAAGTATACGGCTGCATCGCAAGGTGGCTGACTCAGATCGGTAGGTTTAAATCCTCAACTGGTATTTGCCAGAGCGATTTTTAAATGAGAGCACCCAAATGACTGGCTTTCATGGTTAACTTCAAAGTGGGGAGCAAAGCCAGGAAATTCAAATGTGCGGCTACAGTTCTAACCAGCTACGTACAAGTATCAAAGCATACATGGATTCAGCTTTATTTTTGAAGTTTTTCTTTCAGCAGTGGTGGTAGTAATCACTAATCCAGTTATGGGCGATGGGGATAAGGGAGGCAGCAGAAATTCCTCTACCTAATCTTGAACTTCACTCCTTCATATCATGCTATTGCTATTTTCATTTTCTGCCATTTTTTATTTGGCAAAAGACATGTCAAGAAATACAAAATTATGAGTGCAAAAAAAAATTGTAGAAAAAAAATTTTTGAATCCTTTCCAAAAAGCATCAGTGACAAAAGGTCCAGAAATCTCTTCAGATAAATTCTTGTCCATCTGCAAACGATTGTCGCAGAGGTCAGCCAGGTGTGGAATGAGAATGGAATTATTGCTGTAGCATATCTGAATGGTGGGATCCTCAGGAGATCGACCACTGACCTCAGCGAGGCCATATTGCTTTAATATGTATATATTTTGCTATAAATATATATCTCTTTGTTTAAAAGGTGGCTGATGTTTTCCAAAGTCCACATTTATAAGGTCTTGAAATGTTGCAGGTAGGATAATTCCTTAACATTTCTTATTTCACATTGGTTCCAGAGGTGCCCAAAACTGACAAGAATTTTGAAGAGCGGCTGATTTTTAAGGCTTTCCTGCTGAAATTTGTCAATGCCTACACACCCATTTTCTACGTCGCTTTCTTCAAGGGCCGGTGAGTAATGCCAAAGCCTGTCCAGGGTTTCAGCTTGATGTTTATGAGACAGTTGTACATGAGGCTAAGACCTTAGTTGGATGATACAGAAAATTTAGTTTAAAGAATCCTCAGTATTGACCCCAAAACTCTGCAGCATCATAGGATAAAGCAGGGACCTGCTGTTTCAAAAGTTGTTAAAGCCATTTTGGTAAGATACGTTCAGATACAATCCTCCATCAGGCTATTTACCATTGTCTATTTACCACTCTTAACTTTACATCATAGCAAGTATCATCTCTCTTCTTGCAAACAGCATGAAAGCAGAAGGCTAAAATAAATAATCCCTGTGGCTAACGCAACAGAAATGAGGATTACTTTAGAGGATTTCTGCCGAGATGTGCCTATAATATTTTAGGGGACACGACTGCAGTTTTACTGAGTTGTTTACTCAGTAAACAGGACTTACTCTTTAAAACAAAACCAAACTTAATTATTCCCATTCACTTTTTCAGGGCTAAACATTAGGTGGTCCCACTCAAAGGCACAGAGCTCGACATAAATGACTTTAGGAATCAAATATAAAAAGTATAAAATACATACGAAGTTTATAATTCTAACCATTGTGCCCTAGGTTTGTTGGACGGCCAGGAGACTATGTCTACATTTTCCATTCTTTCCGAATGGAAGAGGTAATTGCATGTTCCCCTGTCTGTGATCTCGGCGGGTGGGAGCACTGTCAGCCCCTGCCACGGGGACGCACCAGATGTTCTGACCAACGTTTCCTCTGTACCCCCCTAGTGTGCTCCCGGTGGTTGCCTCATGGAGCTGTGTATCCAGCTCAGCATTATCATGTTGGGCAAGCAGCTGATTCAGAACAACTTATTTGAGATTGGCATCCCGTAAGTAGCGACTTTTTATTTTTATTTTTTTTTTAAACACGTGTTTTTTACGACACGTGCAGTTCACTGTGCATCCCCTGCCCCTTGACCTGAACGTGGTTCATTGGGCACCTGCAAGATTTTTGCAGCATCTGGCAATGCAGATGTTAGGCAATCTATTGCTTTCCTACTCATTAACAAGAGGTGTAGTATAATTACATGTAATTAATAATTAATACATATGCTGTAATTACTCTTTGTCAGGGAATGTAGTGATGGACGAGGGGTAATGGTTTTAAATTGAAAGAGGGAAATTTAGATTAGATACTAGAAAGAAATTCTTTGCTGTGAGGGTGGTGAGAGCCTGGCCCAGGTTGCCCAGAGAAGCTGTGGCTGCCCCATCCCTGGAGGGGTTCAAGGCCAGGTTGGATGGGGCTTGGAGCAACCTGGTCTGGTGGGAGGTGTCCCTGCCCAGGGCAAGGGGGGGTGGAACTTGATGATCATTAATGTCCCTTCCAACTCTAACCATTCTATGATTCTGTATGATTCTTCATAATTCAATTACAACCATGTTTCAGAACCTGTATGTGCTGATCCCTGATACTTTTAGTGTATTGTGGCTCTTGCACTGTTTTTATGAAAATAGGTATGGAAATAGCATAGTATAGGTATGGAACTGGCTTAGTTGATGTAGAGTAACTGAAAAATGGGCACTGTGACCAGAATGGCATGCTAACTGAATCATTTCCATCTCCCTCAGAAAAATGAAGAAATTTATACGATACATGAAATTAAAGCGTCGTCGTTCTTTAGACCATGAAGAGCACATGAAGAAAAAGCAGCGTTACGAAGTGGACTATAACCTGGAACCTTTCGCTGGACTTACCCCTGAATATATGGAAATGAGTGAGTGAGGTGGAAAGAAGGCATTTTAAACCATAATTATTCTGACTAACTGGGATGGAGAGCTGAGGTTTTTGAAATGTAGATTCGGTGAACAGTAGATATGAGGCATGAATTAATTATTAAATTGTGTAGTCTCCGACTGCAGCATGTTTCAGCCACTGGCTGCTTCAGGGACAAATTGTGCTCTCTGCTCTTCATGAGCCCTTGCTTTAGCACTATATTTTAGATATTTTCTTTGAAGTCACATAATGTATCACTGGCAAGTTTCAAATGCAAACGATTAAAAGGCATAAACTTGAGATTGTGAGGCTTATGTTATCATCAGTTGCACCCTACATTGGAAATAAGTTACTTAATTCAGAATTGGTAATTTCCACTGTGTGTCCTCACACCAGATTGTTTCCGTTTTCCGGAATCTGGACTAAATCTTCTCTCTTAAAAGAGCAACTTTATTTAGTATTTTAAGGAATGACGAGGCAAAAACAGTGGTAAAGGATAATGAAGTATACTAATACACAAAATTGGCATGCCCAGTTAATGCAGAGGCAAATTAGAATATCTGATGACCTTGATGTTCAGAGTAATTGAAACAGATTGAAATTTAATGGTACAAACTATGAGGTCATGCTGTCAGTTCCTAAAAGCAAGAAAAGATGCAGTTACTGAGATCAGCATTTGGAAGGAACAGAAGGACAGAAAGATGGGGCTCTAACTGTACCACGATGAGTATGACATCACTGCGATGACCTCATCAAACAAAAGCAAATATAATCCCAGGTTGTACGAAGCACGTTATTCCCAGAAAAGGTGGAGAGTCAGTTGCGTTCTTTTCAAAGCCCATAAGTTTCTATACTTCAGAAGAGAAAGCTTCCACTGAGATTAGTGAGGGCTAAAATCCTGGCAAGTTTCTGCAGAGCTAACACAGTCGCTGCTGTAACCTCGCTCCTTCCGAACGCTCCTGTGCCAGCCTTCCCCCAGGCAAAATTATTTTAGGAGCTTCCCCATCCTTCTGGTTACTTTGCATTGCCTTTTGCAGGAGGCCCAACTGGCCCTTCAGTGCCCCAATGGAGCAGCGATCAGGCAAACCATGCCTGAGGCAGAAAATGTTGATTTAGTCTCCCAGCACGTGTCATCTTAGAATCTGGGGGGACAGCACTGTTGTGATGATGCACGTGTTCGATAAATACTGACCACAGCCATTGAAATGCTTTCTTTTTCTTTTCAGTTATCCAGTTTGGGTTTGTAACTTTGTTCGTGGCATCCTTCCCGCTGGCGCCTTTGTTTGCTTTGTTGAACAACATCATTGAAATCCGTCTCGATGCAAAAAAATTCGTTACGGAGCTGCGGAGACCGGTAGCAGTCAGAGCAAAGGATATAGGTAAGTGCACGTTGCTATTGTTACCCCTGTTTGTTTGCTCCCAGATTGATGGCAGGATATCATTATGCTGAGTTAGTTTCATTAACAGGAAGGTATTTATAGGAAAATTCAAAACATTGGACTGTGGCTTAACTGTGAACTGTCATAACTTATCGAGCCTTTACTTTTAAAATAGAAAGACCAGCGCTTTAAATTCAGATAAATATTTTATTAAGTAAACAGTATCACTTTTCAAATCAAAATGATCAATACAATTGTGAAATATCTCTCACGGTTCTGCACATCAACGGTTCTTCCTGGCAATGCAGTTTTCTTGCAGAAGCAAAAATTTCTGCATTTAATAACTGGGAACTGGGCTGGAGAAATACACTTGGGAATGAGAGGAGACTCCGAAGTCTGTGGGTAGATGTATCCCTTCGTCCTTAGTCAGCATGAATGTCAGAAGGGTGAAGCTTGAGAGCTGCAGTGGATCTAGCTGGAACCAGGTTCTGTGGTTGTACAGTGACAACTCAGCTGTCTCCCCTTACTGCAGGGTGCTGACAGCTATGGGCATGAGGAACCTGCTTCTCCCAACTGTTGGTTACTGACATGTAAAAAGGTCATTAAAATAATTGTTCATATTACAGAGCCAGTCAGCAGGGTCATTCTGGTATTGTGCAAGCAGAGTTCCTCCTTGTAGACCAGGATCATCCTAGAGATGACCACCACATTGTGTTTTGCCGTGCAAAAGGCAGTAAAGGCAGTAGCCTTTACCATGACACTGCTTTTGGGGTGTTTTGCAGCTGGTTCATTTGGTGCTGCAGGATAAGGTTGCTGGTGGAGATGTTATGGAGAGCAGTGTTGGGGTTTTTTGTTGTGTTTTGGGGTTTGGGAATTTGTTTTTGAGGGGGTGTTAATTGCAATTTATTGCAGTTCAGTCCCACTCTTGTGGGTGAAAGAACCTCACTTCTTTCAGAGACATCCCAAAGTCAGAGACTGCAAGGTGGCCACAGACAAATCAGATGAGGTTTGAGGGCAGGCATCAGCAGAGTCAGGAAAGGAGAAGGTCCCACCTGCTAATGACAGTGGGTACCACTGGCAGCAAACAGAGGTCTATCTCTGCTTCCACTGATGCTGTAATAGCTGTTCTTGAAGTTCACTTCTGTACTATGCCCAGCCTTGGTTAGTTACCAAGCAAAGGATTTGGCCAGACTGGAGGACTCTTCCAGGGATGTCCCCCTGCATAAAGGTCCTACACCTTCCTTCCTTTTCAGACCCAGAGTAGGAAAGTGGCTCACCAGGGCTGTAACCACGCAGATCTGTTAGCAGCCCTGGTTTTTTCCATCAAGACTTCAATTAAGGAGAAATTTCCAAGCTGTCACTAATGACCATTAGAGAGACCAGGCCAAGGGTGCACGATCATGTACTCTAAACCAGCACTTTATGTAGACTTCAGAGAAGCCCTTCCATGGGGAATGGGATCCTGGAGATGGGGAAGGTGCAGACCTGTGGGACCTCATGCTGAGGAAACCCTCAGTATCTATGTGGTTTCCAGATGCAAATGGAAAAATCTCACTGAGTGGCTCCACTGGAGCTTGGCTTTCTCAAAACTGAGGTAGGATAAATAGCAATGAGAAGGCATAGAAACAGATTAACATCCTTAAAACTGGTAGACCAGTATGTTTTGCACCACATGTGTGGAGGTCCCAGCTCCCTATATGCAGTTTTCTCTTCTCCTCAAGCATTTGAGAGGTTTGAATGAAATTTCATGGATTTTTACTTTTGTACATACGCCAGAATTCTTCTGTCTCACATTTTCCCTCCTCTTCCTCAAAGAAGCTTTTAGCTTAAAACCTCAAAAAAAAAAAAGGTGGCTAAATATAGCTTTGAAAGACAGTGTTGGGCTCTCTTTGCTTAAAGGTCATGAAATTAATCTCTTACAAGTTGTTCTTTTTTTACTTAAAATATAACTCTACTTCGGCACATTCAGAAGTACTTCTAACACTGTTAACTAAAAATGTAATTTATCTAATTTTAATGACTGAAAAAACATTTACATGTTTGTCTCCTTCCTTAGGAATCTGGTATAATATCCTCAGAGGTATTGGAAAGCTTGCTGTCATAATAAATGTAAGTAATTCAGCATGAATAAAATTGTAATTCAATAGGCTGGCTTTTCCATTCTGCTCCATTAGTTTCCTTTCAGCCTTTAAAATCAAATGAAAGTATATGATTTGGAAATATTAGAGAATCGTATGCAGTATTTAATTTAAAGTTGTGATAGTAGTAGCAATAATATAAAATAGTAAGTAGTTGTTGCAGCTTTTTTCCCAGAATGTTTTCATAATAGATGTTTCCCTTTCAAGCAGATAAGACCACAGCTGCTTACTTTTGCTTTATTGAAATACTATCACTAAGATGATGTATTTTTTAATTTCAGTGCTTTTTTAAAGGTCAGGTAATCATCTGGCTGGGAATTAGTTCAGCTCATCAGAGCGCAGTCTCCCGCCATTGAAAAATCTGGCCTCGAACTTCATTGCTCTCACTCAGATAGCTCTGAAAATCTGTGAAAATATTTTTCGTTTACTTCAACAGTGAAGTTAGATTTTAGCACACCTTAATATATTCGTTTAGGTACTTATCTAATATTCTATATGAATAGACAACCAAATTGATTATCTTCATTGCACTCCACCCAGGGAAAGATGAAATAAAAAGCTGAATGACAAGCTGGAAACACGCTTGCAATGTAGCGAAACAGGGGCCGTGTGGGGCTGACGGCCGCGTGTCCATGGGCCCTTTCATTTTTTTCACCCTTATCCAGACAGGAAACCCCTTCACTTTGCCCACAGGTGTCTGTTGTGCTGTGGCCAAACCATTCTTTGGGTTATTGGGTACGCTGCCATAGTTTGTCTGCACCATTTCTCCTCTTTTCCTTTGGAAATAATTTTTTTTCCCCCTTTTCTTCGATGCAGTCTCTCTTCATTGTTATCCAGTGTTATTTTTCCCTCTTTGATCTATGTACTACCCCTTTTTATCATAAAATAAGTAAAACATTTTGTACTGTGTTTGTTCCATGTATACATGAGATTTATGCCAGTGAGAATGTTTCATAATAACAATAAATGAGGAAAGCTAAAGTGATGAAGTACTCAGCCAAATTGGCTGTCTTGCATTTTGGGTGTGACGTTTTTAGAAAACCTTTTTAAATAACCAAATAAAATGCAATTTTTGTGACCATAAAAATAAAACTGGGCTCGGTCTGCTCATCCTTTTATCTTGATGGAGCTAAAAGCCACATACAATTGATGGTCTTTTGCAATGCAATAGCAATTTAAAGAGTCAGTTCACTGACAGAACAGAAAAGTACTTGGAAATCCATCAGTTGGACCTTACAGAACGTACCAGGGACAGGCTGTGGCTGGGGCAGGGGGAAGCAGCACCGTGTTTGCCTTTCCTCTGGTGCTGGGAAGGTACGGCTGCTTCATTCCCTGGGGAATTCAAGTTGTTATCCAGGTAGAATCTCAGTAGTGGAACTGCTCCATCTAATACCCCGCAGCTTGGAAGAGTAAGCAGTAAATACTCCCTTGTTGTAGCACTGAATACTCCATTTTTAGGGCCTTGTGGGCTGCAGTCTCCCCCCTCATTTTCTGAAGTTGTGAGTTGTTTGGGCAAGACATAACTGGAGTGTATTATTAACTTAACCACTGAATATTGCGCTCACTCTTTACTCTTATGGCTTAGGCATTTGTGATCTCATTCACATCCGACTTCATTCCACGCCTCGTGTACCTGTATATGTACAGTGAGAATGGCACCATGCATGGCTTCGTCAACCATACACTATCCTCTTTTAATGTCAGCGATTTTCAAGCAGGAACAGCTCCAAACGACCCCATGGATCTGGGCTACGAGGTTCAGATATGCAGGTACTCTCTTCAGCGATAATTAACTTTGATTATTTTCATAACTGACTAAGAACGGGACACATTTTTACATTCCCCCTTGTATTTTCAATATTTTTTTAGCACCTTGGTAGCCTTTTGTATCAGATGGATCCATTACCTTGAATGTCTTGGCTTAAAGATTAAGCAACCACAACACCTGAATCTGAAGTACTGGTTGTTCAGAGAAGTAGAGATTAGCATTGTTACATTCAGTGTTTGTTCGTGCGAAGATTTATATTTTTATGTATTCCCTTTTTCAAGAAAGGAGATAAATAACGATAAACAGCACAATGGTACTTTAAGGGAACAAAACGATGTTACTGTGATGTCACGTTGTTGTATCAGGTGCTACTTGATAGAATGACCATGACTTCACAGTACACCTCTCTATGTCCAGTTTCTTTAGCAATTCCTGATGGGATTAATAGCATCCTTATCTGCACTAGAATTCAAGACCCACTTAAAGTGCCATTGTACAGGAAATCTTCATGCCTGTAACAATCTCTACATATTATTTTCATTTTTAAAGGAAAATGATTGTTGAGCATTTCTCCTTATGAGGCAATCTAGGTCAGTGCCTAGGTGTCCTTAGATATGCATCATCCTCAAAACAAATGATTTAACACTTAGAACTGGCGACCAAAGCCAAATATAACACTGAAAGCACTTAGACCAGCAAAACTGAAAGGGGGACAATGAGGGTAAGAAGGGGAAGAGGAAAACAAGGAAAATAAAGTGACATTCAAGGGAAGAAAAAAAGAGAAAGATGACTTGAATTACACAAACTGACCAGAAATAAACCACCACATTTATAGTCATATTATTTTTTTAATCTATATTCTTTATAAATCTGAATAGTGCAAGTTAATCTAGTGAAATGACTGCTAAACAGAAAAATCACTCTTAGATGAAAGAAAAAAACAACCAAAATTGCATATGTATTAGTTTTGCTTGCTTTTACTTTCTCCTGATTTCCTACTGGTGATCTTTGGACACAGGATAAATGAGGTTGGCAAACACGCTTTTAGCACAGAACTTAGAGAATAGAAGTGTTAGTGGTGTGGTCCAATAGAAAAATGCCAGATTTATTTGCTTTCTAGCCTCTTTCTTCTTCCCATCCCATCATTTCTTCCATATTCCAGGGTTTTTGAAATAATTTGAAAATATGGAGCCCTAATTCTTTCAAAATACTGACAGGATGCTGTGGTTTAAAATTTAATGTCCTTTTCTTGGTCCCATTTCTGTTGTTGATTAGCTCATAGATTTTCTGCAAACCACAGCTAAGGCAAAATTCTCACCTTCTCTGTAGATGGCAAAATTTAGCTGCAAGCTTTTGCATCATGAACAAGGGGAACACCACGCAGCATAACGCACTCTATGGATGTAGGATCAGTATTTTTGTCTTTAAAATTAGTCTGCAAAATATATGTTGTAATTATTTGTACCAATCTGAAAAGAAAACAAATCATCTGAGCTGTGTAGTTTACTCTATGCATAATTGATATTATATTTGTACTAATCAGAGGGTATTAAGACTGAATACCGCTAATTTTGAGTAAAACTTGAAGGCTGTGGGAGGCTTTCAGCTGTGTCTTGTTTCTGAGAGGTTAAGACAGTGTCATGCTGTAATAGTGGACTTGCTTTTAGATGGTTTGATTCACTGTTTGACTGTTGGGTATTAATTCCTCATGGATTCATGATTCTGAATGACAGCACTGATTTACTGAGTCTTCTTTTGCAGATACAAAGATTATCGAGAACCCCCTTGGTCCGAAAACAAGTACGACATTTCAAAGGATTTCTGGGCTGTCCTAGCAGCAAGATTAGCATTTGTGATAGTTTTCCAGGTAGGTTTATACTGCAGGCACTTTTTATATGAGAAAGAAAAAGAGTTATCATATTTCTTCACCTACGTAAGGCAAGCCACCTTTGGAAATAAGTTATTAGGCCAAAGAAAATACATCTTTCTCAGCTGTTTCATGAAAAAGCAAAAAACTTTGCCCATCCTTATTCACCCTCTCCCTCCCACCCACCCAGGCATATCCCCAGTGGAAAATTCATCTCCAAGAATTCCCTGAACTGGTTTGATGCAGAAGCAACTTAATGACCTTAGTGAGCAGTGTATCAGCACAAAGCTGATACTAATGAGGTCCCACCAGTTTCCCCACTAGGACCTCAACAAGTTCACTGAAGCAGCATAAATTTCATGCAAACTCATTCCTAGGCCTAGCCAAGAAATGAAATTTCCAAATTTTTCCCAGCTAGAGTTTAATTCGCATCTGAACAAGAAGGCCAAATCTTGTAATTTTTCCCTAAGTGACATTATTTGATCACACCAGTGATGCTTGTTATTGTGACACAAGTGTTTTAAGTCTACCTTATCTAAACAACTTGGTACAAAACTTTAATACCTTTTTTTCTGACAAAATATGTGTCTTTCTGTGAAAGACCTCCCTTTCATTGAATCAAGGTTTTAAAGTCAGAAATATTTCATTGGAATGTATTTTATCAACTCTGATCATTTTTACCTCTTGTCATTTGCTTCTGCCTTTCTGATGTAAAACTCGTGAGCCTTTTATATTCAGATATCAATGACAGTATTTCCCCTGGATTTTTAAGTGGCCGTGACATAAATCATAGAGATTTTTCTGCCTGCCATTTTTCTCTACTTCCAGCACGAACAAGAAGTCGAGGTGAATTTGGCTTAGTATCAGGCTTTGCAACATGCCATTGAGCCCGACTCAAAGATTGTCCTTTCTTCCTAAGTACACCAAAAATAGCCCCTTCCCCTACAGTCATCCTTTCATTTGACCTTGCTGAGATTTTCTCACAATTTCATTTTCAGAACTTGGTCATGTTTATGAGTGACTTCGTTGACTGGATTATCCCAGACATTCCCAAGGACATTAGTCAGCAGATTCATAAAGAGAAAGTTCTCATGGTGGAGGTCTTCATGAGAGAAGAGCAAGGGAAGCTGCAAATGCTAGAAACCTGGAAAGACAACGACAAGAAAAAAGGTGAAAACTGTAACAATCACAGCCCCAGACTCTCCAGGAGCCACAGTGGGAGCTTGTCCTCTTGCCATTCGTATCCTCTGGATGTATAGAAGAGGAGGGAGTTGCGTATGTTGGGGCATTCCACTGATTCACAAGCCATCGTGTAAAGGGCAGGACTCGATAAATGGGCAACCTGGTGCATGTTGAAGGATGTGCTGCCATTCTGCTCCCATCTTTGTGAGAAATGCTCTTCTTACAAATATGGAGGACCACATTCTATTTCTGATAATGTTGTTTTTTTCTTTTGCACAAGCAGTAATGCAGGGAATTTTTATATTTCATTGTTAGATGACACTATTGACGTTGACGTGCATTAATAAATGGAGGTACTTAGTACGTCTTGATAGGGATATTCTCTGAGAATTTGACCTTAGCCTATTAATTAAATAAATAAATAAAGGTAAATTTTAAGTAATAATAATACTACTAATTTAAAATATTTTTGGAACCCCAGTCTCGAAGGTCCGTGGTGGTAATGTATATGCAAAATCAGCTTTAGAGTGTGCCCTGGTATTCCTTTTGGCAGGAGAGAGACCACATAAAGCCTGCCAGGCTGGCTTGCTTCCCAGGTCAGGGTTTAGCTCTGGCAGACGTCTGTGTTTGAACCTGCAGGTCTGAAAGAAGCAGAGCTTCTGCTGAGCTTTAGAGTCACACTGCTGTGTGGGGCACTGGTGGCAATCTGCTGTGTACCCGAGACCTTAACCGGGGCACTGCTCTCTTCAGAAACATCAGAAAAGTCATTCTGGAAAAGTGCTCTTTTTTTACCAACGAAGGCCTGATGTGGATGAAGCTACCTCAGTGCCCCCGGCTGCCGTGGGCTGTGTTTTTGAGCAGTCCCCCAGCGGCTCCTCGCTCCGTGGCCAGGCAGCAGCAGCACAATTCCGGAGATCCTCCCAGCAGGTAGAGCATTTGGTTAAATGCCCTGAATTAACGAGCACACGTAGAGCTACAGTGACTCACACTGCCCTGCCTAGTACTGGGGACACTGTTGTTGTTGAGGAAATTCCCCTTTTTCCCATTGTTTTAGCACATCCCGTTCGTAGCCAGGTTTTTCTCTGTAGCCCTCCATCCTCTGCAGGAGAAAGGAGTCTGCACCCCTTTTTCACAGCCAGTGGCTCCCGCAGACTTTCTGCTGCTGAATGGCATTTCCCAGAGGCTGTGCCGGAGGAGAAATCCAAACCATGTCCCACTTACTGTCCTCAATGGAAGCTTTGCCTGCACTGGGGCTACAGGACCAGACCTTTGGTTAGTTACAGGACTTTTCTTTTGTCTTAAAATACTCTATCTTTTGTACAAGGAGCTTCCTTCAAGTATAACTCTAAAATCCTTACTTACGATGCCTAGCTGAATCCCATCAGTACAACTCTTTTTAAGCATAGTACATTTTAGTTTTGCTTTGTCGAACGATAAACTGCACTTCCAAATAATATTGGTGCAATTAACCTCATTTCTTTTATTGCTTTGTCTTGTCCATGGCACTTGCATTGCAAATATAAAACTGAAAAATAAAATAAAAATGAAAGATTTCTTTAAAGTCTAACTACTGTATGGTTTGTTACAAAACCAAACGTCAAAAGACTGTTTTCAAGAGAAGTTAGTTATTTCTTTTTTCTTTTTCTTTTTTCTTTGCCAAACTAATTTAAAGATTTATGCTAGAACTTAAAAAAAATGCCATATTTAGCTTTTGATATATTTATTTGTTTTAAAGTATGTGATAAACTTGATATTTTTCTGTAGTCTGTCCAAAGAAGGTACCAGAAAAGAAATTATGTGGAAGAAAGAAAATGGTATTAACCAAATATTCTTGGAGCTTATTTAAAATATTGATCCAACCAAAGATTTTTATTAATAAAGGGCTTATATTTTGTTAACTCTTGTTTCTGTTGTATTTTGACTTGCAGGAATGTCACTATTTTTAAAATTTATATCTTATGATAGTTTACCACTGTAGGGCCAAATCCTGCCTGGTTCATTCCCACAAGAAGTGTTGTGCCTGGTAGGAAGCGTTCACCGGATCAGGCCCACTGACTGCAATAGGACTGTGAGGGGGAATAAATCAGGCAGGATTCTATCCCTACAGCTCGGTGAAAAAGCCTTCTTCCTCTCATTCCTTGGTAGCCCAAAAGATCCAGAAGAAAACCAAACATGAACTACCTGTTCTGAAGAGAAATCCTAGGGGAGCTTCCTCGAAGGGAATTTCATCTGTAAATACTGATCCGAAAGTATTCCCAGCTTAATACTGACATTCCTGTAAATGGTAGAACTGTATCCTGAACACATACTTATCCGAATTTTTCATTATTTGCTGAAATCATGAAATAGTAACAGTTGCTTATATTTTCTTTTGTACAGTGAATTGTTTGAAATGGATTTTTGTATATAAAAACTGTATTACTACTTAAATAACTATAAAACTCTTTCATGGAATCATTTTTTAAGAAAAGCAAATATATACTAAATCTGTTTTAGTTCCTTTTTTTTTCTTCTTTGAACACTTATTTGAAATAAACTTAAATATGCAAGAGTTTCTCCTGTGGGACAGGTTCTGTTCCCATCCCTCCTTGTGCTCTGAGTGTCCAACTATGAGTACTGCCAGATTTGAGAAATACAGTAAGTCGTGTTGAAGTTTGCCTAAAAGTGGATCTGGGATGCCCTTTCCAGTGCTCCTCGTAGAGCAGAGGGCAGGACTGAGATTTGTTTCCAAGTATTGACTACTTCCTTTCTAGACGCCTTCCTAACAACATAGAAGGTAAATCTTGGGTTCCAGCAGCTCTAGAATACCCACTCTGAGATTAAATAAATTCCCCCTAAGCTGCATCTGTCTCCGTGAGCACAAAGGGAGGTTTGGCTTCTAGCACAGCTGTAGACCATAGACACTGAATATTAAGTGATGGATCGTATCCTGGGAGCTTGAATTTCCTTCTGACTTCACTTGGGCATTTAGCAGAAGGTAAGGTGTAAGAGCTTTCACTAAGACATTTGAACTGGGCTCACAACGAGAAAGAATGCTATTTGGTTTGTTCAATTAAATTGAAAAATGCATTCGCTATTAAGAAAAAAATGGAATGTTAAAACTAAAGGAGTGAAACTCAGGGATTCCTTCAACTGTGTCTTGCTGAACGTAGCTCTGAAGGGGAGTAGCTCAGGCAGCAGAAAGGCTACACTGTGTAGATTGCATTTTTATTGCCTTCTGGGACCTGTCCAAGCCAAGCTGGGCTCAGAACCTGACTTGCCATTTCCAATTTTTAATCCTGCTCCCATTTAGGTGTTCTGTGAGAAGGCAAAGCATGAGGCTTTGTATCAATTCTCCCTTTCCAGCCAGAAAAAATTCAATGCTCTAACTGATGAAATTTAGTCAGAAGGTGAGAATTCAGTTTCAAAGTAATGGATATGAAAACCAGAAGCAGGTAAATCACTGCTTAATTGGTAAGTGGCTTGGTTTTGTCAGTTCCTAAAGACAAAACAGTAGATATGAGCCTATTAGATATAAGATAATGCTTTCCAGAAAGAGATTTGCACTGTGCTTGTGGTACTTGTCATGAAAGGTTTTTTTCATATTTGTGATGCAAGTAGAAACAAGGTTTTTTTTTGCCCAGAGCAAAGTTGAGGCAGGATTATGTTAATAAGGATTCACTGGAAGAGGGGCGAAAAAAAAACAAGTTAACACAGAGAAGCAGGGATCTGGAAGTGACCAAGAAATAACTGAATACACCTCAGCACATCTCACAGCTGCTGCATGGGCCAAGTTTGACAAAAAATAGCAATACTTGTATTTGTACAAATACATCTGAATTCTGTATTGATTTGAGAATATCTCTGTGACGTGCATTCAGCCTGATCTTGCTGTGCTGCTGCCACAAGATTGTAAGTACAAAACCCCATTTCCCAGCCCTGCTTTGATCAAAGATTTTTTTTTTTTTTAAAAAGCCAAAGCTCAATGTATCAATGTATTTAAAGGAAAATTATTATGCTTTTTACTTTACTTAATCCAAGAGCAAATGCAGACAATTATAGGAGAGATTACACTGGCAGTGGCTGTGTGGCCCGTTTTTGAACCATTGCTAAAATACGCTGTTTGATTCTTTCTGCCCAAAGTTTGTGGCAGAGACACAACTTCAGTTGGTGGATCTGAGGAGGAGGAAATCATACCCACCATATTGTGTCAACAGTATGTCTGAATTTTCTGGATTTCCATGTCATTGTGTTTCTAAGATACTGTCTTACAAATATTTTGTAGTCTTAAATAGCTTAAGGGTGAATAAGTCTCAAGTCAAAGCACAGACACATTTCTATTTTTAAACCCTCCGTGCTTTCCCGTCCTGAGCTGTTAATGATCTCTTTGGCTGTTGTGATTTCCAATAAGCAATAATAAAACAATTTACTTTTCATCGTTACCTCGGGAGTATGAACTCTCCTGAAGTTTCATAGCTCACTTTAGTCTATTTATATTTTCTTGTGAAGTTTTCAGAGTAAACAACTCCTTTTCCTTTTGTCCTTGAAGAATCCGTGTCTTAAAATTTATATGGATTCCATTCAAACTCTGGTTCAATTTTTTTCACGTTTGAGTACTATTTTTTCCATGACCAAACACAATATGCCATTTTTAGTACAGCAGAGAAAAACTAAAGTTCTTTTTTTAACCTCCATCTTTTTTTAGCCCAACAGGCCTTTCTGAAGAAGAATCTAACTATTAATGTGGCTTCTTTTTAATTTTAAGCTCTTTCCTTAATTTTTAATACCATGCACGCTGCCTGATTCGAGGCCAGCTGAAGCCAAAGAAAACATTTCCTTTGCCTCCCTTAGGCTGCAGCGCACTTTGCATGAGACTAAGCATTGCTTATTGAATGATTGCTTCCACTTAGAATAAAAATTCATGACGCTTACTGTAAAGTACTTTTATAACCCAGAGCATCAGCTAAAGCCAAAATACATTGATGCAGATGAGTCACACGAGCAGTAGAGTTCAGAAAATCAAACCAGTAGGGCTCAGAAAATCAAAGGCGTGATGTGAACTTAGTTACAAAAGTTTGAAGGTTCTGAGGTCACAGCTTTCATCTTGCTTACTGTCACCTGCGTGAGAAAATTCATGCCAAAATGGGAAATGTATCCATGCTTATGAGAAAAGGAATAAAAACATTTAGCAGAGTGCTTGTGCTGAGCAAACTTAACAGCCTAACTTTACAGAGAAAGAGTTAAATGCAGGTAGTTAAGCAATCTTGGAGCATAAGAAAAGGTTATCCCCCATTTTGACTTCTAAATGAAAAAAGAGTGGCCACCGTCTCTAGTTGAAATAGAAGAGAAGGAGGCTAGGGAAAAGGTGCAGATAGGGAAGGGAGGAAGAAGAGGGTTTTGGCTGATGTTCTTAGATCCAAGTTAGCAGGCAGATGAGCCAGTTGTTATTTTTCTGGAGAGAGATAGACTCGCTTCCTAAGGTGGGCCCATCTTGCAGGCAGGTTATCAGGTAGCCTTTGCCCGTGTTTTTGTAGCGATGTACAATCTCATCCTGCGGAGCAGTGCAATATTGTTGGGCTTGTGTTTGGGTGAAAGCTGGATGGCTTCAGTCCTTTGGAAGGAAATGGATGAAAACAGAAAGGAAGAGAAGACCTCTCCAAGCATCAGTGAGGGCTTGGTGATTCTGCCTTTTCCACTGACTGCAGGTAATACCATGTTCCTAGGTGATCAAAAATAAACAGTTCCTCTAGGAACACACTTATTTTTAACATTGATCAGAATGATTTATAAACTCTCACGCAGCTTCCAACATTGAAGTCAGGCCCCAGGTGGTAGAAGCCCCTTGGTTCTGTAGAAGGTGAGTTTCTCAAGCCCCAGAGGCAACGTGCCTGTAAGTGGCTGAGCCACTGGTGCTGCCTCCCAGACCACAGCGGTGTGTCATCGCGGCACAGTGCTCACCAGCCTGGAATTCCCCTCTGTCCTGGCAGGAGCATGTAATTAATTAGATGAACAGCTCACATTTCTTAATGTATTAATCTTCAAAATACGTCTGTAGGTAAAGAAGGTAGATAATTACAAGTAATTACCCATCAAATGGGATTGTAATAAATCTCAGCAGGCCAGCCTTTACCGCACGACCTCTCAGGTCAGCATGAGACGGTGGTGAATAACAAAATGGCTCCTCAATCTGGTGGATTCTGGCCCACACTCCTAGAGTTATTTAGGTATTTTACTCTGCTCAGAGACCGTTGGGAGTGGGAGGGTGTTGGGAGCAGGGAAGGAACAGTGAAAGTCCTGAAAGTAAATTAATGTGATATCAGCTATATCTTCTTCCCGGCATCAAAGAGCAAAAGAAGTCAAACCAAGAGTCAGTTCTAAAATTCTACTAAAGCTCTTCATTTTTGTCTTTTTGAATTTTACACCTGAAAGCAACTTTCTCTGCATCTTTATGATGCTTGTCTTTTAGCTCTGACCAGAGAGAGCTGTAGAGCTAAGCTGGTAATCATCTCTGGGGGCTTCTCATGGATAAGAAATGACAGTTAATCACTTCCAGGTTCAGGTACTTGGCAAAGATGTAACACAGTCTACTTCTGCTTGAAAAAGCCTCACTCCAAAATTGGTGAATAACAGCAAGGCTGCATCTTTATATATTTGAGAGACGGGAGAGGGTGAGCTTGGGTCTGATCTTATGTGGAAAGTCAATATTGGTTGTATCTCTGAACAAAAGCTTCTCAAGAAAAACGAAAAGTGAATTTTTTGAGGGTAGGCAGATCAAAGCTGTGGTGTGTGTAACTTCCTTCCTTCTTAAGTATACAGACAGTAAGGAAAATGTATAAATGCTATAGATTGTATTATATTAATCCATTCTTATCTCGGTGAGTCACGCTCCTGCACAGACTTTCCACTCCTGATGCAACAAGTTTCCATTATGTTTGTGTATGAAAATGAACTCCAAATTGTGGCTTAAGACTACCTTGTATCTGGTTCTGACTGTAACATTGTAGTCAGAGTTAAAATGTTCAAATTAAAATGTTTCATTAGAGAGCAGAAAATAATTCTTCCTTCCCCCTCCCCCTCAACAATCACGGGAGGGGGATGACAAAACCAGATTTGCTTTCTTATTTATTATGTCTAAATCCCTATGAGTAACTAACCGAGTCATATCCTGTGTCACTTAATGGTTGCATAAAACTATTCACGTTTTAAAAGGAAATGAGCGCTGCAGATAATAACTGTACTGTGTTCCAGAAGACAAGGCACTCCCTCTCTAACTGGATTTGAAAAGAACCTACACCTTCCAACTTCAATGACGGTGAGATAATGACTCAGAGGGAAAGCACTGTATTGGCACATTCCTGAAGGGAAGAACAAAAACCCACCAGTCTTTCCTCCAATGGGTCCTACTGCCAGCCACAGGTATCTGAGGTAATACTGGTTTTTAGGAAATGTATCCCCCCCTCTTGGTTTGTCGTTATCTCCAGTCACTGTAGGGAGCTCACACCATCTGAATTTAACTCAGAAATCAAGCAAGTGTGGCCAGGCTCCTTCATTTATATTTATTAAAGTGAAAATTCAGTAGCTCCAGGAGATATTTAGAGGCCAAGAGGCCATTCTGCAGGGAGAGACACAGCTGGGAAAAAGGTTACCTTTTTCACACCGCTTTTGTGACAATGACCAGGTCCAAAGCAGAGTCTCTTCAAGCAGAAAAGATTAGAGCTGGAATATTCACATGCACAAAAAATCCCTGCGCTCCTTTTTCAACCACAATGCTGTGTAGTGGGCAATTGAGTGCTGCTGTACTCAGTAAATAAAGGGGAAAAAAAACCCTTTCCTTAGGTGGGAGGATGAGGGCCTGTGGTATAGGACTATATGCATATTCATAAGAAATACTTCAAGTGGTGCAAACTAGTGCAAAATTGATCCTTTTTTTTCTGCAAAATAATTAGTTTTAACTTATCCTAACATTTTTTATAGCTGCTCAGAATATTGTATTTTCCAATGCAAAGAAGGATACCAAAGGAAAACACCTCCACTTATTTTCTATCCAAGAAAATAAATCTTAATGTGGTAAGTATTTACCTTTTACCTTTTCATGTTCTTATTGGGATTTGGAACTGGCAATACAGCAGCTCAGGAAAATAAAGAACAAATTTACGTTCTCCTCAGAAATTAATTAGTAGTAGCTTTCGAGTCTGGCAATCAGAACCGCTGGACTATTTCCCTGGATAAACAGCAACTTCCAGTTCGTATCTTAACTTCGTTTGCTTTGTTCTCCACCAGCCACAGAGCCCACCACTGGGCAATGGGGCACGTCCCCAGTATGGGTTTGGGAGTCACTGGGTTGGAGCAAGTGTTGGACTCACAAATTGCTGAAGTCCAGTGGCTCTTCACCACCCTAAGGGAGACGTTTTGCCTATCGACCCCCACCAGGATTTCTGTGAGGCGCCGTGGAAGACAGAGGTGTGGAAGACAGGCGTGTGGATGTATCTTGGCGTAAGTTTACATAAGATTTGGCATCTCTGTATCATATTTTGCCATAGATTTATCCTCAGGAGAAAAATGCTCAGAATAACTGCCTCACATGGTGATTCTAAGGGAACCCTCAGAACGCAGACACTTCCAATGCTCTACAGGTCAGCTAGTCTAGTTCCAGCAGGGACTGAATAGAACAGAAATAGAAAGTGCCCAAAAAGAAATCTAATTATCATTCACTACTATTTGGGGAGGTTTTTTATTTCCTCCCTAGCTTATTTCACAATGACATTCCTGTGCAGACAACCTCGTTTTCCGTCTCTCTCTTTTTCCAAGTGCAAAATTGATGTTGCAGGGCTTGAGTAATAAATATGGTTTAGAGGAATGAAATGTGCTGGTCTAATATATACACATAGCTTTATTGACATGTGAAATGTTTGTCTGGACGATTTCATACTTACATGGTATGATGAAAATTCCCTACAAAAATAGGTAAAAAGTCAAGTCAGAGGTTTTTAGCTGGAGAAAATAAACAAGAGTCTACAATTTACCCTTCCCCTAAAGTTAAACTAACTTCTGCCAACAATAACACAACAGAACTATATCAACAGAATTATATCAACACTTCTTCTGTTTCAATACTAAGTTCAAGCATCTGTTAACAACTTATTGCTTGTTGTTGTTGTTACTTGGCCAGATCTTTTATCTGTATACAACCTATTCATGCTGGAGTTCACTTTCTTTTCAATACTTATTTACTTTTCCCACACTCTGCTTCTAATTTTCTCTCTTTCAACACACAACAATTTGACATTCCTTACAGGCCCTTTTGTCACGGACAGTTTTCTCCTTGGATCCTAAGTCTCTTCACAAATAGTTTCTTTACTGGAGCACTTCTTTCTGTGCTAGACATTATAGCAACAGAGAAGTAATATCTGACAAAAGAAACACGGACAGATCAATTCATTCACAAAAGAAAATGCAGAAACTGTCTTTTCTTTACTCAAAACATGCATTTTAGGATTTTGCAAACAATGGACAAGAGGCATTGAGTAAGTATATTAAGAAATTTTATGGAAATCAGTTCATTCACCATGGGAGTAAAGAAGCAAGCAAGCAAACAAAAAAACCTGTTAGTGCCCAATTCAGCTAGCAGGGAGGGAGTCACATTTTTTTTAAAACTGGTGTGCATCAGCGTATAGATTTCTCTTAGCACAATGGAATGGCTTGAATTTTGACACCACCTCCACTTTATGAATATCCTCTTTTCCTTTCACTTACTAAAAAAAACAAACTTTGACAATTCTACCTCCCCCTTGACAATCAGCCCAGCCAACCTAATGAGCACCATTAAGCAGCTTGTAAAGAAACAGCTGTAGAGCAGCAAGTGCTCCCTGACTTCATTCCAGTTTCTGCCTCTGAAGACACCTATTGACTATCTCTTCATCCCACTTGGCAACTACACCATCAAGTCTGTCAAGTCATAGTCCTGATCCATTGAGTCTTTCACCTCTCTCTGCTCTGTGAAACCAGGCAGGAGATCCTGCAGAACCACATCCTTTGCACCTTACAAACTCGGGAGCAGAGCTTTACCCTCACGCAGCAGGACTGAACTAATAGCAGTGATTTGAGCTCTAAACATATCAAAGGTAAGCAAAGTAAATACAAAGCAGCAGGCATTGTAGCTCATAACAAAGCAAAAAAAGGAAATTATATGTATTAACACTGGAAACTCAACCGGTCTGTGTAGCTCTCGCTGTGGGCCTCAGAAAGGAGAGAGATTTCTTTGAACACCTGCGTTAACATCTCTGATTTGAGCATGCACATACGGGGCTGAAGTAGCAATGTTGCAACCAGCATCTGAAATCGCTAGATTAAAACCAGTTCTGGTGTGCCAACAGCAGGCTGCAAGCACACCCCTTGTTAGAGAAGAGGGGCTGGCAGAAAAGAGAAGGCAAGCGATTAATATTTATAGAAAGGTATTTGAAGAGTAAGTTGCTTAACAGTGATAGTGAAAACAATCATCAAAGGTGGATTCAGCAATTCCCATACTTGCTAATGAGCACTAACAGCAAATCAGATTACATCAGAGGGGTTGCAGCACCTGCAGAAACTGTCAGACAGACCCACAGCAGATCAGAGTAGGAGGCTAGAGCAAAGAAGGCGGCCCAGCCAGAAATGTATGTTACCTTGGCTGGAAAACACAAAGCGGCTTCCGAAGTTCTCATGCAAACTCATCTCAGTCATCTGTGGTTCAGTACAGCCCCACACATTTTACCCAAACATTTACTATTCAGGGCACATGGATAACTACATTGCTTTTTTTAGGTCATAAACCCTCCCAAGCATGCCTGCAGCAGCCCCACGTTTATTCACAAAACGTGACGGTGCAAAGACCCCACGAAGGGCAGAGATGCACTTCACCATTTCATGTCCACAGTCTCTAAATGGGTGGTTATTGCCTGAATGTCCCAGTGACAGACACCTCACTGAAGCCTCAGCAGAAATTAATCTTTTTTTTTCTCTTTGCCCTGCCCCTACAGTGAAAACCATGAAGTCAAAAGGCTGAGTTTGAAACACTCCTAGGCTTCGAGCTCCCTCTGCAGTATTTTGCAAGGAACGGGTTTGCCTCGAGAAACCTCTGAGTGATTTGGTTAGGAATTGGATCATTCACGGCACTTTAATTTCTGGGAAACTTCCACTGAAATCTGAGCTGGCTAATAAATCACTTCCATTAAGTTTTATTCTGATGTGGGGCGGTTATGATCTGTTGACCTTGGCAAATACCTTCTTTGCTAAAGCCCCGTGAGCTGCTTTCAAAGGAAATATCCGGAGGAAAACACATTGCTCGGGTATTTCCATCTGTGAATGTGTCAAAGTAGAGTTAACGGGTCAGATTCAGACATAATAAAAGGGACTACTAAATCACTATGCCAGGCATTAGGAGGAAGTTTAAAAGCATTTAAGTGATGATTTATATCTTAATTAAATGATGGTTTGTATCTTTCAGTTCCACGTTTGTTACTAATTTAGACTCCCTTAGAATTACACTGATGTATGGAATTACTTTCATGCCTCCTTGTACATCAGTGCTGAATCTGACCACTAAGTTCTTGTGAAACTTAGAAGATCTCAGTTGATGTTGCTTTTAATTGTATGTCAAGGGATAGAGAATAAAGGTATAAATTATGTAGATTTAGATTTCCTTCACATGGACTTGCCTCTGAATTCAGCTGGCTGCCATCACCAGGCACAATCTATACTCCATGTGATTCGGTTCCTCCTGTTTTGTAGAGTCATCCTCCTTGGCAAAAGGATTTTATTTAACTGGATTTTATACTTCTTATATTGTTACTAGGGCTTACGTTTGCTTTCTAAAATAATCCACATGCTGCAAATGTATTTCTCCTTGGCATCACACTACCCTTGTTATTAATCTTCTTTCCTTCTGTTTAAAGCATATTCGGGGATGCAGAAAGAAAATGTATCTCTCAACACAGACACATCCCATCCCAGCTCGAATTCTTAGTGACAATTCCTCTCACTATTCACTTTACCATGAGACCCTGCAACAGGTTAATTCCCTCCAATTTGCAGCATTTAGGGAGTACATAAAAATCTTTTTTTACACAGTTTTTTATATTTCATGTGAGAGTCTGGGAGTAACATGTACATTAACTGGTCTTTAAGGTTTGCATGATTTCCTGGATGAGGAACATAAGGGAGGGAAAAAACGGAGGGTGATGGAAGTCACAAATTTATTGCGAATTTTGGGATTACCTGGTTAAAATCAAAGAAAATATTGCCTTGCTGTAGCAAAGGAATGATGTCAAGGAAATGCTTACTTGGAGGAGACGAGGCTGTCCAATGTTCACATAATCTGGGAGGATTATATGGGAAGCAAATCTTGTATTCAGTATAAAATATGAATTTTCTTCTATCACTGTGCCCACCGTTGTGGAGGCACCGATGAGCTTTGTGCCTGTAGCCAGTTCTACACACTGGCTTTCTTGATCACTTGTAAGGCTAGCTCTGTCTAACAGACTGAAACAGGACACTGAAAATCTAGTGGTTCTATCTAAGGAGGGCTTGTGCCTGTGGGAGTTTTAGACATGTTTTGGGAGTAGGAGTTGTTCCTCACATCAGAATGAGAGACTGGAGAAGGAGATGCGGAAAATGGTAAAGCTTAAGCTCGTGTACCCGAGATGGCAATCATTTTGACAAGGACTGCAGGTCTATTTGTGTGTTGCAACGATAATAAATTAAAGGCTGGACTGGGAATGGGGTAGTTAGGTGAATCAACAGGCCAGTGTTCAGAAAAGGAAAAAGGAAAACCCTGAACTACCTACACATTCCGTGAAGAAAAACCATTACATATTTTTCTGAGCTTTGAGGACCAAGAAATGATGGCATGAACTTGAACTTTCCCATTTTTGAAAAGTTCACAACCTTTCACCTTGTATAAAAATTGCCTTCAAAATAACAGGACGTAACATTTGCCCTACATCTTCCCTTTGAAAGGTCAGGAGTTACTTCATGCCACAGTTAATCTTTGTGAGCAACTAAGCCCAGGCTGCAAGCCACGTGTTTCCAGGGAAAGGCAGGGGGTCTCAGGCCGGGAGGGAGGGCAGCGACCACCTTCTCAGGCAGCTGCCAGGGAGGGACATGGAATGAACAGCAGCATCTCTCTGGGAGTGGGGCTCTGATGTGGCCTTTCTTGCTCTTTGTCAAGCAAGTCCTTTCATCCTTGTACTTCCTTTTCCCTTTTTGAAAAAAAAAAAAAATAAAATCCAAAAACCCAACCCATGTAGGTTCAGGTGCGTCACAAGGCGGCCAATAATTCTGTAAAATCCCAAAACCTAACCCACATAGATTCAGATGCATCACAAAAAGGCCAATAATTCTGTATTAAACGGGGAAATTACAGTTCCCTCAACTTAGGGCTCGGCCAAGGCTGAGGCGCGGGGACCCGGCCCTGCTCCTGCTGCAGCAGGAATTATAAGATGGTTAGAGTTGGAAGGGACCTTAAAGATTATAAAGTTGCAACCCCCTGCCCTGGGCAGGGACACCTCCCACCAGACCAGGTTGCTCAAAGCCCCATCCAGCCTGGCCTTGAACCCCTCCAGGAATGGGGCAGCCACAGCTTCTCTGGGCAACCTGTTCCAGTGTCTCACCACCTTCACAGTAAATAATTTCTTTCTGGTATCTAATCTAAGTCTCCCCTCTTTCAATTTAAAACCGTTGCCCCTTGTCCTGTCACTGCACTTCCTGACAAAGAGTCCCTCCCCAGCTCTCCTTTAGGCTCCCTTCAGATATTGGAAGCCTGCTATAAGGCCGAGCTCGGCTCCAACATACTTTTTGCATTCGGAATCATTAAACAAACCCGTTCGCCTCCCAGGCGGCTTTTGAGCACTGCAGGGGACCTAAAACCACGGCGATGAGGCCAGCGGCCGGCCCTAACACAGCCCTCTTAGCGGCCGCCATCTTGAAGGAAGGAGAGGGGGAACATGCCGCCGTCACGTGACTTCCGGACACGGCGGCCGGCGCGCGGGCGGAGGGTCAGGGGC
>JAHREE010000118.1:736075-753630 GCA_033628505.1 Tringa tobata | reverse complement strand
TTTCCTCTAGCGATACCCAGTGAAGATCAGTTGTCTTTTGCCACAGTTTGTTCTCTTCAAAGGTCACTCCAGATCCAATAGCTCTTCCAACTCCTCTGCAGTTTTTTTAGTTCATTCCTGTTCCTTTACATTTTTTTTTAAGCAGCTGTAAGCAACTTGCAGGGAAAGGAAGATTTATGAACAAGACCAGATTCAATTTTAATTTGGAACAGACTTTAAAAAATGGCCTTCACGCCTAACCTAAGACTGGAAAAATTGCACAAGCTTCAAGACATGCGGGGCTGTAGAGGCCTCTGGGGACTCTCCCCTATGCAAGGGGGAAAAGTTCTCCAAAATCAGTGTTGCTTGAATGAGTAGGACTGTTTGTTACTGCAAACGTCCTTCTAACTGCACAAATCCTTCCAACTACTTGAAGAGGAGAGGCTTCTTTTTTGCTACTGTACCCGTGTGACTTTTAGCTCCTTTCAGGTTGTTTATTACGTGGTGCCATTACTGTGAAGGCTGGGAGTCAGCATAAAATATAGCACTACTCTGCATAAATCTTGGGACATTGATAATTTCTGAGTTTCTGTTGCAGTTGGTGCTTCTAGTTTAGAAGATAACACTTTTGAAAACTTGATTGTAGTTAGTGGGCGGACTTACCTTTTTATTAAGGTTTTTCCTTAAATGACTCTCACAAGTATTTTTCTAATCACAGTATACTAAATATCAGGGATTGTATCCAAGCAAAGGGACAATGTGTAATATAGAAGTTTCCATTTCTCAGCCTTTTGGGCAGGTGCAATTCTCTTAAGTACTTGCTCCAATACCTGTCGGTGTGGATTGTGCTCCAGCTAAATGACTGCTCAAATGTTTTGGAGGGTTTTGTTTAATAGATATGCTCTTCATTCTACAGTATTTAAAGAAAATAATCCCTTCAGACTGCTTTCCTTCATGCCTTTAAGCAATCTTTGTGAGCAGAGAAGGGTAGAAGTGAAGTTAGCAAGATGAGTTATGTTTGTGGTGAACCAGCTCTGCAACAGTTCCAAGTTCAATCTGTCCGGTAACATGTTTTTCTTATCCACTGGTAATAACTCTTCTGGTTCACATAAGAGACATGTATCTGGAATATGAAAAGTCAGACACTGCTTACTGGATATAACCAGGATATTTTAAGAATCAGTAGGAGTTACTTGTTGGTTGTAGCCAAGCGCGCGTCAGCTACAAGAATTATTCTGCCTCAGAAGATGAAAACCTCTTGTTTCTTTAAGAATTCATAGATAGTGGATGTTTTACTGCATATGAAGGCAATGACCTAGACTGCATCAATCTGTTCAGTACCTCAGGGCCAATTTACAACTGTTTTTATTAGAGATTAAAAAGTTGATTATGTGACAACAAAATTAAGTGGAACAAAATGGAACAAAGGGAACAAAAACTTTTTATTGGAAGAAGGGTTAAGGGAAAAGGGTGCAATTTGTAAGGAAATGGGTTGTGATCCAGTTTTATTTCCAAATTAAGTATTTTGGACTCAAACATACATATTTTTTTAAATTGAATTCAAGTTTTGTATTGTATAATTTTGTGCACATCTCATTAAAAATACTTCCTTAAAAACAAAAGACATGGAACTGTTTTTTAATGCCACGGGATTGCTGTCTATGATGATCTCTCATTGGGAGCAGGTAAATGTTAAGGACGGTTTTAAAGCAAGGAGTGGCGCTAAATGGGCATTATGTTACCAATGTCCTTCTTGGAACATTAAAAAAAAGGAAAAACGCTTTGTTATTGAATTTCTCAGAAGTGCTAAAAAGGCTGTAGTTTCCCTGGCAGGAATAGCATTTGAGGGCTGTCACTCAGGGAAGTGCAAGAGGAAAAAAATCTCTGCGAGCCCTCAGGATCCTAAAATTGAGTGGCAGTGTGTGCATGGGATGGAGGCCTTCTGGGAGTAAGTGCCTTAAAATGGTTTTCTCTGCCAGTCACGCTGTGGTGAGGATGTTGTATTTGGTTTATAATTAATTAAAAACACAGCTTATAGCTTATTTTAAACCTGTTCAGGCTTTTTAGAAGATGTGTTCAAAAGTTAAATTGATAGAGATTTTGGCGTTCTGTGAAGCATATACTGGCATTGAAGTGTTAGTGCGTACTTAAAGCTTTAAATGCATAAGACAAATAAATTACCCATTTAATCAAATTCTCTAGGATACTCTGCACGAGTACCTGCCTGTGAGGAATTAGTAAAACCTTTTCCTTTTGGTCTCTTGAGAGTCATGTTTCCTTACAGCCTTGAGAAAACAACACATCAAAACAAGCTGAGAGTCAGAAGTGTCATCTCAGTTTAATGAGACTCTCAGTTTTGGAGGATTTTTTTTCCATGTCGCTTCACGGTCCCTTTCAGTACTTGCTGCCATTTCCTGTGATTTTAGAATTTATCAATTATATATTGCATATTAAGTTGGGTGGGGTTTTTAAAAATTACATTATTTTCATTACTGAGTTAAAAGAAATTTTCTAGATTTTTAATTAAAATTCCTTTATACAAATCGGTTGCCATGAATATTTCAAATGTAATGCTTTGCTTTCCTTTTTTCTTCATTCCCCAGACACAGCTGTATTTCCTCCAGCCTTTGTTTCAGTCCCTATGTAATTGGCTACTTTATGAAATCTAATTGTTTCATTTAATTGTCTAACACAAAAAGCTTAGTGACCCACGTTGTATCTCTGAGCTCTCTCTGGCACTCAGCATCTTCTTAATTCACGCTTTTTGATTGAGTATTTTTCAATTTAATTTTATTTCTAATCACTGTTTCTTCCACAATTATGGTGGTTTGTGCTATTCTTTCCATACCCTGCATGGATCACGTATGTCCTTAAAATGTGTTCCAGCGTGGAAAATGGGGATTTTTTAAGTTGTTTTTCCTTTTTGATTTATTACTACTTTCTTCTGCCAATGTTTTTATTGCAGGGATGCACTGGTAGAATTACAGAAACTAGTTCACAGTTTCAACTGTATAAAAATAGGAATTGTGGGAGTGAGATGAGGGGTAGGGGAAGGAGTTTCAAGTAAAGGTTCAAGAACTTTGGAAGGATCTATCTTTGTCTTCGTAAAAAAGTTCGTCACTGAGGATTGCTTAACATTAAGAGGGTGTGTGGCAATGGGTTCTGGGAATGGTAGGTTTAGAGAAAACGAAGCACAGCTTTAGGCAGCTGCCGGGAAAGCACAGATTAATGCAGGCTTCTGCGTGGGAATCTGTATGGAATAAACTCAGAGGCACTCTTAATGATTAAATAGGCCTAAGTTTCATCTGCAGAGCTATTTCTGCTACCGTTTCAATTCTTGAGAGTGTTACACATGCATTTCTTAAAGCACACTAAAAATAAAATAACATAGATTTGTTCATGTAAAATTTGATGTAATATACATTACTAAAATATCTAAAGTTGATAATACTGATTGAGTTTAAATTCAGTAATTCTGGTGATTTGGTCAGAATTGGAGGTTGAAAGCTTTGTCATCATTTTCCAAATAAGCCATGTGTACAGTTGTTTTTGTGGGCGGTAACATAGCTTTCCTTTCTTTCAGCTTGGGGTTTAGGATCTCAAAAACCAGGGTAATTCTGTGTTTCTGGCAGGTCCCAGGACTTAGGACAGCTTTCAAAGTAACCGGCTACTGTAGCTACATTAAGGTTTTTGTATCTATTCTCTAAGACTCCGAAGAGATATGCATATAAAAAATAACATCTATAAAAGAGGTTTGGAGGATTACATTTCCAATACAATGTAGTAAGTACCTTTGCTAAGGAAAACAGGTTCATGTCAACTTTTTATGTCTAATGTTTCAAAAAGTTATCAAACTGGCATTTTGATTCACTTCATAGTGTTCAAGCCCTCAGACCAGGCTTTTGTGCTCTGTGAAGCTACACAGAGATAAAATTGGACCGTTGTCATCAGAGATGTAAAAAACATCCAACTGGGATTTTCTGTGGCTGGCATTTTAATTACAGGTGAGTCTGGTTTTATATTACTTTTTTTACATAAAGCAATAATCTTGCAATTAAAATGTAGGAAATTTTTATAATGTTTTCTTCTCCATTTCTTAATTCTGCTATTCCTATTGATCCCAGCGGGACTATTAACTTCAGAAAATAATTTTCAGAATATAAGGAGTGAGAAATTCTTATTGTAGTCTAACTTCTAAAAGGGGTTTTAACAGCTATTCTGCAAGTGTACACGCTACCTGTGGCAAAGGTTTGTCCAAAGGGATGTCTGAAGACTGCGTTTCTGTACAAAAGTTAAAGAGATTTTTGTGTTCAAAGCTGGTACCAGATTTTATGCACAGTGAACATATAAACCTTGAGAAAGGTTTGGTTTAAAAATCAAGATACAAAACTTTCCTTGTCATTAATGTCTTGAGGTTTTGAGTATTTACAGGCTTTTCACTTTAGAGTTCTACTCAAAATAAGCTCTTCTTTTTACCATTCTAATTCAGAATTTTTACTATTTGTTTTTAAAATAACATTTTATTTAAGAAATAGGTTCTCATATGTGTTAAATGAAAAAGAAGTAAATATGTGAATAATTGAGCTAAATGCTTAACTTTTTTCCCCCACCAGCGGTCTCCCTGTGAGGTGCTTCCTGTCACTTTAAGGCATATTGCCAAATTTTATAAAAAAACAAAAAAGTTGCAGAGAAAATGTGAATTAAAAGGGTGCAGCACCTGGCAGGTCTGGGCCCATGGTTTCTCTTATCCAAATCCTGTATTTTTTTTTCTTTATGTTATGCTCATTGTGAGCAGAATTTAGTCACAGCTTCCCGGCTGTAAAGTCCTGAACGTGGGAAACCCTGGATAGCCTGAATTACCCCCAAAGCCATTATTGCCATGGCAACCACCGCATGGAGCATGCGTCTGCAGCACGCTACCTTCTGGCCATCCCAGCCAGCTGAATAATGTTTGGAAGCTGTTACTAATTGTGAGATTCGCTGCAGTCTCCGGTCAGTGACCATGTCAAAAATCCAAGCTCCAAGTGCAGGAATGTCAAATGAAATTTCTTGACTGAATCTCCTTTTGTTCCCCCAAAAGGGGAGAGAAAGAGTGTGCAGGGCTAGAAATTAAGAAATTTAATTTCAACACTTTTCTACCCACCAGTTTAGCACACGGCGCTTCCATTTCTGTACCCAGCTTGAACAGTAAAATTCAAACTTGTGTTTCTAACTGCATGTTTGTGCATGAAGTAGCTAATATATATGCAGATGGATTAAATCTAATTAGAGCTAAAGCCAACAGAGTGTACATTTCTAGCTAATGGCTACTTCCAGCTCTGTTCTGTACCACCTAAAGAAGTTACTCACTGGGGACCTGCTCATACAATTTTCTGTAAAAAGTATTTTACTTCTTACAAAAAAATAGCACTTTGATGCTAAAGAACTTCATTAGGTATGATTCTTTAAATCAAAATGTCAAATTCCACATCTTATCTGGGAATATTAAGGGATATCAAATGTTATGATATATCTTTGATGACTGTATTTGTAAGGCTGTTCAGTCCATGCAGTACTTTTTCCTTTTCATTTCCTGGAACTTCATATTTACCAGCACTCCAGCCCTGACTCACTTCACTGTATTCACGAGACCAAATGCGTGAGTAAGAATTAAAACCCCTTAGTTTCATGTTAGATGAACAAACTAAAACAGTAACATGAATAAGTACCTTAATGTGAGCAGGAGTCATGCACAGACTCTGGATGTTGGATGGTAACTCTGTGGATGGGACCTTCATTCTCCACCCTGCATCCAGCACACAAATAAAATGCTGGGGAAGGAAGGTGTCCAAACCGTGTCGGTGCTGAGCCAAGATCCCAAACAGCCCCTGAGCTCCTCGGCAAACGCAACTGATGCTCCTGCTCCATACAGCCTCCGTGGGTCACTAAACGCAGCTGGAGAATGGCAGAGGATACTCCGATCATGTTTTACTCCCTAGGAATATCTCTTCCTTTCTCCTCCTGGACATGTGAGTCCTTGCCAGAGTGAGAAATCCTCAGCCCTAGAAATTCTGGATCCTCCAGGAATCATTCCTACCGGATAAGCTACTGAGTAAGGACCAGATCATTTTGCAGCCTGAAAGGCAGAGACAGATTTCACCTGTCTTTACTTCTGTGAATTAAGGTTTGTAGAAGTGTCCAGACCAACAGTCTCAAAGCAGATACCATCACAAAAACGGCTGGAGTACTTGAAACCAGTTTTAATATTAATCAATACCTTGTTCACACATAATGTAATGCCACCGGTTGAGCATTTCCTCAGTTGGTATCCTTACTGCTTTGTAGAGTAGTAATTATTAGAGATACTTGCATTTAGGTTGAACTGAATTTTTTAAGGGTGGCTTTTAATAATCTGTGAGTCAAGTAGGGTTGTGCCACGTCTTCTGCCAGAAGAGGCCTCACCAGCACAGTCTGATGCTCAGGACTGAGCTGTGGGGAGCTCAATTTGTTTTGTGAGGTCTGAGAAGTTCCCGCAGGCTAATTCAGAGGAACTAGAGAAAGAATTATGGAGAAATTAGATCACAGTTTCTCTTACTTAAGCGGTACCTGAAGTGCCCCATAGGCTTGCCCCATTTTCTTCTTTAAAAGGTTACTTTCATCCCTTATCTCCCTCCTGCAAACTCATCCCCCCACACATCACTGAATGTTGAATAATTATAACACACAAGCCTGAGGGAGGACAAACACTTGCTTTCTTGGTGGTTTGAAGAGGACTTTGACATTTCTTGAATCATCCCTGGTTATTCAGCCAGCCCATTCCCGTGGTTTTTAATGTATTCAAATAGGATACGACAACCTCAGCCAGGGAAAAATGGGCACGGATGGGATTGCCACAGTACCTTTAAGCAGGTCAGGGAATATCCTGTTTTTGAAATGTTATCATGTCAACTGTTACGGCAGCAGTGGCTGCTTCCTGTTTTTTCCATGCAGAGAGAAGTAATGAGGAGCTGCTGGCTGAAGAATGCTGCCAGCTTCTTTCGGTCACATATTCTGGTACTACAAAGGTGGCATTATTAAAGGCAGACAAAAAACGCCTCTAATCACGCAACCAAACTGAACCCTAGGAGCTGAAAAACCCTTCCTTTTGTGCACTCTTAAACCTTGCTGAGAACTAACTGGTGTCCACATACAAAGGCTTTTCTGCAGTATTTTGGCTACAAACTGAGACAGGTTGGAGGTGCTGTCTCTCTGAGCACTTAAAATTGAGTCAAGAACCTTCCCCGTTGCTCCTACTGGCCATCCTGTCCTTTCTGTGGAATGCACGATAAAGAAAACATCGTTGGATTCGGTACCTAAAACTTTAAATTGCCACTGAAGATTTTGGCTGTTGTAAAATTTGATGATTCTGTTTACAGCAAAAGCCTGGTTCTGTGGAACTTTTTGTTGTATCACACTGAATTTTCCCTTTTAGCTGAATATCCATGGATATGTAGCAGGTAAATACTTATGCAAGGAACATTAGTGTTTGTACATTGCTTAAATGTGTGTCAGAATCAAACTTGTGCCATATTATTTTGGTGAAACTGTATAGTTTATTATGGAAAACAAAAGAAAATGTTGGACATGAGAATGACATGCCTCCCAAATCCTGATACGCTTATGTATGTGTGTATATACACATATCTGTCTCTATGTGTATATAGCCTGTGTATACATATGCATACATACACACACCCTTAAGTAAAGTTATTTGATATAATCTGGAAAACAAGACTTTCCTGACAGGACTATTTCTCAATCCTGCTTCTCGAACTTACATCTATCACTGTAAAGAAATATATCCCTATGACAATCTCCACGAGCAGCCTTAGTTTTGCTAGAAACAGCTGTGATGTATTTCTGGGCCAACGCTGAATATTGAGTACAAATTCAGGGCCAGCTGCTGCATCTTCAGGAGGCAGAGCAAAAGTGATTTTAAGCCATTGTTTTTACCTCTCAGATTTAAATGCAAGTGTTGGCTTAATTCCTAGTGTACGTTAGAGAGGTCATTGGTTGCTATAATTTTCAACATTTTCCTTGAATCTAATATTTTGGGTCAATACAAGAGCTGTGATGCTGTTTTCTTCCCTGTTACTTCTGCTCCTGCAGGCAGCAGCTGTAGCACCAAAGAGATGATTTAAGAGACACGGTGCAGTTTAGAAACGATCTACCTGGCCAAGGCGAATGGAAGACTCCTTCCCTCTTGTTCTGCATGCACTTTCATGGTGCCCCTAAATGATTACGGCAGAGGATAGGTGAGTCCCGGTCATTTCAGTCTTTGGCTTCACAGGTAGAAACTACAAAGAAGGAGTTAGTGCCAAGTTCCTCGATGGCTTTTGTGGCGAGGGCAACAATTCACTAGACCGAAACTGCCGAATGAATCTCACCTTGGGTAGAGTTAACATTAGGCATTCATATATGAAGAAATGTTAATGATTCCTGGAAGTTTTAGGCATCCGCATTTAAAATTGTTCAAGGGACAAAGGGAAGTTAGAAGCTTATTAGGATTTGGGGAGGATCTGACCTGTATTTGGAGTACTGACTGATTGATTGTATGTAACACGAAAGGAAAAGGTGACCAATATTCCTCTAGCTCTTTGTGCAAAAGCTAAAATGTATTGTAGCACTTTAATTTACCAGCCTAAGCCAGAACCTGTTCATGAGTCAATATTTCTGTTGACTCTTTTAAATGTGAATTACAATGCAAACAGATGGTACGGTCAAAGGGTCTTTAATATGAACTGTGTTCAGGAGAACAAGGAATTTAGCTTTGAAATAAATCGCTTGCCCTCCTTGTTGTGGCACAGATGAACAATGTCAAGTCTGCTGGTTTTTCACTTATGAGTTATTCCCCTTTATATCTTACATGTGGCTTCTAGCCATTTCCTAAATGTTTTTTTGTTATTCTCACTTTGTTTAAGGATTAACTTAAGGCAACGACAAGGCTTTTTTAGCTTTTGTCCACCTTCCTAGAAATAATGGTTTCTTAACCAAGAGCATGGAGAGGACTACCTTTCATACCCTTTTTTGCTTGGGTTTTTTTTCTCTTGCAAGCTACGTGCCATGTAATCTTACTTTTCAGCAGCTAGATTGTAAATGGCTTTTTATGTAATAACTGCCAGCAGTAATTAATTGTAATTTGACAAAAGCTCTGTCAAATACCTCCATACAAAGGAGCAAGGCATTCAGGCAAAGAGAAAAAGGCAAAAAGAAAACTCAAGTGACTAAGATACTATTTGGCACAACACAAGGACAAATCTTTTGTTGGTAGCTAAGATGAGTCAAAAGACTACATGTGAAGTCCTTAGTGGCAGCTGAGGACATGCTGGATCAGACCCCAGATGAAGGTAAAATGCACTCCTGTAAGACACTTGAACTCTGAGGAGCGACTCACAGGGATGGGTCAAGAAGCACAACCTGCTTCATATGAAGTCTGACTCCAGTTCGAACCAGTGATGTGAGCTGTGGTGGTGCTCGTGCTCAGAAATGTCCATTTTAGGGGCAGGAGTCCATTTTCGCTGTTACCCCTGCTATCACTGCTGCCATCTCCACAGGACACCACTCTGCTGTGAGCTTCCTTACACACCACTGTAGTGCAGGTACCACTATGCACAAAGCCAAGCCTCATCTGGGACTTGGCACTTGTATCTTTGGGACAGACAGAAAGCCATGTTATAACAATATCAAACAGGAGGTTAATATAATTACTTATGGCAGCATTAGCTTCAGTTTCCAATGTAAGTACTGCTCCGTAGTAGCTCTTTGAAGCTGCATTTGTCTTGCTGGGTTCTCAACAACAGTTATCTTTTCTAGGAGGGGATGCAGAAATCGGCTGCTTCGGTTGTCTAATTGAGAAATTATACACCAGGATATCTTCATAGAATCCTAGAATGGTTCGTGTTGGAAGGGACCTTAAAGCTCATCCAGTTCCAACCCCCCTGCCATGGGCAGGGACACCTCTCACTAGACCAGGTTGCTCAAAGCCCCATCTAGCCTCATCTTGAACCCCTCCAGGGATGGGGCTTCAACAACTTCTCTGGGCAACCTGGGCCAGTGTCTCACCACCCTCACAATCAAGAATTTCTTCCTAATATCTAATCTAAATCTCTTTCGGTTTAAACTCATTACCCCTCATCCTGCCACTCCACTCTGGACCTATTCCTGTGCTGAGGACTCCAGAGCTGGATGCAGTAGTCCAGGTGTCTTAGCAGCACTAAAATTACAATTTCAGACAGGAATCCTGAAACTGCCTTTCTTTAAGGGACATGTGAACCCAGCAGTGGGGATAACCCATGTAAGCAGGGTGGTGCAGAGGCAGCTGCCCGTCCTGTTGATGTTAGAGGGTGCTGCTGGCATCCTGCCTTCTCCATCAGGCACTGCCGGTTCTCCTCGCTGCTGCACCTCTCGCCCAGGTTGCATGCTGCACGCTCTGGGTTTATGGATTTGCAGGGAATTTTGCTCAAAGTCATGGCATTTCTTTAAAAGCTTAGGATGAGACCACTTGCAGCTCTCTTGGCTTATACGCTGACAAGCACGTGCTACCTTTCACTTGTGTGTTAGCTGAACATCAGAGTAGTGTAGACTTTATGGCACAGCTATACCACTGCGGGTAAGGACAGACCAACAGAGAAGCAAGCAGGGGAGGAATTTACTTAAAAAGACCCTATGATTATTTTGCAAAAGAGGAAAAGCTCCACTTACTATATTTCCATTGTTTTTTCTTAGTATTTGTTTCAAGTTGACTTGAGCAGTTCCCAAAGGTCTTGGTTTTTTCCTCTGGCAAAAGTAGAGCTGCTTTTTTCTAAAGTATTGTCTGTTTTCCCTGAAGGTTCTCTTCTGACCCTGATTGCTTTTAAATGTCACTCTGCTGCTTAAGGCTACTCGTAGGTGGTCTGAGCTGCATGTTTACTATTAAATGGCTTATACCTATACTTATTTTCCATGTCAGATCCTGACCTAATAACCTTCTTCTCAAAATGCCAAAGGTGAAATTTAGTTTTAAATTACTTGGTTGCCTAGGCAGAATCAGAACAGGAAAATAATATTGGGAACTGAATTTTCTTTGATAGCAGTTTAATACACCGTATCTATTGGCAGACAATTTCATCTGAGCCTTAGCATCACCTTGAAACAGGGGGTGTTTTTTTGGTAAAATCCATTGCTGCTATTCCAAGTTTCATAGTTTTTAGAATTTGTATTTGTTGCAGGTTTTTTTATTACTTCATTTTGAGGCCGTGTTAGTTTTTATTCAGCATCTCAGCCAATTCATTTTAGCAAATTAGTGTTTTTAGTAAATACTGTGAAAACAGCAGGGAGTTCTCAAATAGTGAAAATAAATTTTTAACTCGTGTACATAAACCAATGATTCACTGAAAGCATTACTTAGTTTCATTTGCCTATAAACTGAAGCCGGTTGCACAGAAAAATCATTTTGCCTTGTTTACATCCATAACGACTTGGGATTGATACCTTAACAAAATTATTATCTTCACATACACAGGTTAATATTTCAGTGCAGCATGCATCTGAATAATGAAGATAGCGATTGCTGCATACAACTTCATGCAGGCAATGTGCATGTAATGAAAGGTAAGTTATCGCTTGAAATCTAGTCAGTTAAGGATTAAAAATAGGCTTAAGTGCTATACGAGTTCTCTTTATTTTTAAATGCTTTTATTACCTCACTGTAATATGAAGGTCTAATAATAGAGGATCCTGAGTACATAGAAATCATGGTCTGATTTGCTTAGTGCCTGCTGCAAAGCCACTTGAAACAGTAGGAGCCTTTGCATAGCAAAGTGAAAATAAACTTTTTTTCCCTTCAAATGCCAATTTACAGGAACAGAAGTGTTACTTCACATGCAAATCCCTTTTACTCTAGTCAGACTATTTATAAAGTGGATTGCATATCTTATTAAAGTAATACAATCTTTTGTATTTTTTTTTCTCTAAACAGGTCTCAAAACATTCTAAAACCTGAAGCTTCAATTTTTAAATGATCTGTATAGAAACCAGCTCCTGTTCTCTCTTGGCATCTTGCGAAATAAACACGTGAAAGGCTCAATATCTACCGAGCTCACTCTGGGATCAGCGCATGCGTATACAAGGGGTTTTGGAACAAAAATAACATAATTCTTTTTTCTAGGTAATTGATTTTTCTACGTATCCTGACAGATTGCCATGGTTCTGAATCTCTAGGCTCCAGTTTTGCAAATACAGTAATTTATTTCCAGAACAGTTAAAATTAACAAGACAGAGAAACCTTGGGCTTCTAAAACCAAAGCAATGAAGCCAATAACAGCACTGCTTATTTCTATGGACATCCATGTTCATTTTACTTGCTTTCCTACAGACAAGCTGTGCTGTTTCTCGCATGTATCCAGCATCCCAGCCCAGATTCATCTCATGCTGGTTTAGACATCTAACTGCGGCTCCCACGGCAGGAGTCCGGCTGCCCTAGGCTGCCTCTGTAGTCAATGAGAAGAGACAAGCATCTTGAGCGGGTGATTCATGGACCACACCAAAAGATCTGAATCACTCCCATGGAGTGGCTCTCTCGCTCCACTGATTACAGAGGCAACCAAGGGTAAATGGGTTCATGATGTAGGTGGTCAGCCAGGTGGAATGTATCCAAACCTGTTCTAGTTAGTCAGGAGCTGCATTATCACAGCTGGCTCTGAATTCTTCACTCCAGACAGTTTCTTTTTCCAATATTATTCACAACTATGTCACATGAATCTGGCCTTTCCTGAGAGTGTTCTTTAAAAAAACCCCACATAGCTAAATAGTGTGCAATCCTATTGCCCTGAATTTATAATTGAATGCACTTTTTATAGTTCAAAAAAAGCTATTTGAAGTTGTGCTGAAATCAGTACATTCACTTTGTTTGCATTAGATATTAGAGGTACATTTCATTCAAGATTGAAATAAATGATACTTTGCTTTAGAAATTCTTTTTTGCTCAAGGGGATTTCTGTTGCTGTAAATCCATACAAAAAAGACAACAGCTGCAACAATTCGGAACTGCAAATTGCACAACTGAAGCTGAAACTAAGCTGAAAACCTTTTCAAGTTCAGTTGGTTTGTACTTGAGTGGGCTTATGTGGTTTTGGTTGCAGGAATAGCAGCTAAATTTGAAAAATGTTTATGGTATTGACATAGCTATGATTCCCATTAAAATAAATTATGTCAGTTCATCTGGTCTCTTAAGAGCTTTCTGCATGTCTTCGGTTTCCTGAGTGTTTTGTGGAGACTTTTCTTCCTATCAGATGCAGTACATCCAACTCAAAGCCCTCTGAAATTTCAGAGCGGCCAATTCTGATTTGATTTACATCTCCCTAAATCCAACATAGATCCCTGCAGATCCATGTGATATAAATAAAATGGTGATGTAAAGAAGAACTGTGTCAAGGCATGGTTTCTAGAAGTCATGGCTTCTGTTGCCGAAGGGCTGACACATTTACTAGTGCACTTATCTTTATACATGGGCATAACCATTAATTACCTCCGTCCTCTTCTTTATAGGCCACCTTCCAGCCTCTTCCCCTCTTGTTCCTTCTCCCTCAGGCAAAGCGTCTCTTCTGTCTAGCAACCTCTGGAGACATTTGTTACGGTAACAGAATAGTCCAGGTCACGTCTATCTACTGACAAAAGAATAATCAGCGCTGTTGGCAAAAATCCTGTTCTTTCATCTATTCATTTTGGTATGAAATGCCTGAAATGTGTTCAAAATGCATTTTGCTGCTAAGTCATTAAGTCATCTATAAAGGACCAGGAGTAAATAAGGTACGGTTGGCTTGATTCAGAAGGGGGGAAAAAGAACCAAACGTAGGCAAACTTGGACTATTTTCAGCAGAGGTTTTGTGCGAGCGTAGGGTGGCTTTGAGGCTCACAAAGGAAATTTCAGTACAAATAAACCATGAAGCACTCTGTGGGCAGAGAAAGCAGCGGATGCAAGCTCACGCCGCCGTGAAGCGGACAGAGGAGTGCTTTGCTCCTTCACCTTCTGGTGAGAAGCTCTTCCTCGCAGGGAGCGGGTGCCAGCAGGTGTTTGTCCTCAGAGCCCCCAGCTCGGCACAGCCTGACACCAACACCTCGCCCTGCAAAACTCGCTGGCAGGAAGAGGTTGCTGTTTTGCTGAGCTTGGATAAACATTAGGATCTAATTTATCATGTGACAGGAAAGGAAAGTCTTTTTTTTTTTCCTTCTCCTCCCTGTTTTTAACAGCTTTTGTTTGAATTTCATCATGTGCTTTTGAGCTGCAAAGGGATATTTAACCTGGGTCTCTGAACTGATTACTTTGCTGTCAGCTGATTTAGAGTACGTGATTTAGAGTATGGCTCTTTCTGGACGTGTCTACAAGTGCTACATCTCACTAAATGACACGGCCAGGCTGCCAGACCTCTTGCTGAACTTACAAAAGAGATATCATACTTGTTTAGTTAAAAAGACCTGAGCTGCTAGTGCTCGTGATGTCAGACAGTATATCCCGGGTTACATGCCCAGGAGGAAGAAAAAAGGAAAGTGTTTTCCTTGTACTACAAAGTTGATGGGGATGCTGAGAAATATTTGGGTATTTTGCAGTAAATACCTGGGAGTTCTCCTGACTTTATTATTTCATGTGTGTTATGTGCAACGCAGAGCATTATGCAAAGACCTGATTATCCAGTCATGTCTGTGGTATTTGAAGCGCTGACCCTCCATTGATCTGCTCTGGGCTAGGGTGGACTGCGCACAGGGAGAGCAATACGGCTTCAAAATCAGGCCTTTTGGATATTTTTGAGGCGCCTCAGAATTTCTTCTGTATCCACAGTCTGAGCTTTGAGCGTAACATTCACAAAGTGAGGTGCCTAACGAAGGTATTTGCAGTATGACATGTGGGAGGCATATTCCTTAACTAGGATATTCTGGATTCAAGTTCTCTCCTGAACTAAGCTATCCTTTTGGGCATGAATAAATACCCAGCTCTTTATACATGAGGAGACAGTGCCTCCCTTTTTTATAGCAGACATTTATATGCCATGGGAACGCTGTTCCCACCTGAGGCTGAAACCCATTTCTTAAGAAAGTGCCCAACCACTGGCATTTCCATCTCTCCTCTGAAACTTGTGTAGGGAGCGATACATGATTTGAAGGTGACAAAGATAAAGGTGACAACTCCTTGAGGCTGAGGAGGGTCTGCAGTTAAAGCCTCTTAGATGGGAAGTCAAACCGCAGATGTGAGAAGCTGGCAAAGCTGAATGTAAGAGTCTCTGTGCCTAGTTAACAAACTGGTTGAAGTGAAGATTAATATGTGGAGTTCATTCATATTTATTCTCCATTTCAGAATTGTGTGGAAGATTCTTTGCTTTCATAATGAAGCATGATTATAGCTGGTATGACTGTTTATTTTTTATTTTAACCATTTAAGGACAAAACAAAACTTAATTTCAAAAGAAAAACAAGTGCATTCCAAGTAATCCCAAATGGAGAGAAAAGGTGATGACACCTTTTAAGATCTAGGTGAATACTGAGGTTCACTTATTAATATATTCTACATAACCTGGCTCAGGATCAGTTAATCTGACTGGATGTATTGCAGTGTCCAATTTGATAGAGATTATCAACTCTGTGCCTATTACGGTGTTTAACATTTTGCACTTACATTCACAAAGTCTCCATTTGACTCCTATCTTAAATGCAAATCAAATCAGGCCAGATACTTTCTACCAACATTATTAGTTTTCATTTTTTATGTGTGATGAGTTGAAGTGAAATTGTGTTTGCTTATGCAGCTGTAAATTCCACTTTATTTTTCAGCCTTTTTTTTGCTTTTGCTTGAATGTGTTATTTTGAAGATGCCACCTTAACAGCTCCTTAGATTGAAGTCCACAGAAGTGGTAGAGCAAAAGTAATCAAGATAAAAGGTGAGGATTTTTGCCTTTCCTGGCATGCACCTGAATTGTGACCTGGAAGGACTCCCTCGACTTGCAACATTGGGTAGGCACAGCCAGGTCAAACAGTTTCAGCACATTTGAACTCTGACTCCCAAAGGATGAGGACAAAATAATGAGCACCGTCCTATCAGTACAGATATCTTGTGACTCCATTGCCCTCACCATCACAGCTGACACACCTGAGAAACATATTCACAGGGAACAAAAATTCAGAGCTCAGCTTAGGAAGGGGCAAGACACAACCTATAAGGTCTGCAGTGAAGATCTCTGCTGCTCTGCTGGAACCGTTCATTGCTTGTCAACTAGTGGCAGGAAAAAACCCCTGAATCTTCCAAAAACTTACTGTATTTTTTAAAATGCTTTTCAGTTTTTAAATTCTCACTTTACTAGACTGGTGTCAATTTGACTTATTTATATTTTTATATTATCCTGCTGAGTATTGCATTGTAAAGGAAGGAAAGAATTATCTGAAATCCTGCTATGAGGTAAGGAAATACCATCTCTTCTGCCAATATATTTTTATCCTATGTGTTTGTGATCGTGCTTAGAAAACTGGGTTTGTTTTTCACTTGCACATGAAGAGTTTAAGTATTTTTACTTAACTTTTCAAGAACCGGGTGAAGCTGGCAGGGTGTTTTTGTTTTCTTTAAAGAATCAGACAAAATCAGCACCTGTGGTGTATAAGGAATACAGTTGTCGATGAATTGCATGCAAATTATGGGAAACAATTTTGTTGCTGCAGGTAAAGATAGAGTTTGGGGCAATGAAATACAAGCATTTACCTGCAGAAATGTGCTTAGAAATAAAGAGCTGATTACGTTCAAGGTAATCCTCGGGACCTAGTTTTAAGCATTAAGTAACTGCCTTTGTTTGACCCCAGAAATACTTTGCTGTGCTTCATAAGCATGGCCCAGACTCTCCTGGTAGTTCTATGTTAATGTGAATAATGTGAAAGAAACCCTCAGTGTGGGTTAAACCATCAGTAGCAGGTTGAGGGAGAGGGCCAGGTGAATGATGCCTTCCTTCTTCCCCTCCCGTGATCATTTTAAGTAGTTAAAATCAAAGCACAGAAGTTTCTAAATATATCAAAGCTTATGAATAATAGCATTGAACTATACTGAGACTATTTGACACCAGTTAATTCATAACATTGGGAGGTTTCCTCAGGAAGAGCAGAACTGATTTTCTCTGGGGTGGGGTTTTTTTTGCTACTCTTTCTATATTGGAAAGTCAGATCTCCATATTTATGCAATTGCACTTCAATGTTGTATTACTCAGCATTACTCAGGTTACCTGTGCTAACCAGTACTCGGCAGAACTTGTGATTTGAAAGTGCCTCATAATATTTAGCTATTTCCTTAAAGTTCCAGCTCCCAGAGTCATGTGATTATGTCAGAAACTTCAAGAGGAAAAACAATAATAATCTAGACCTCATGGCTGCAGAGGAAAAGCTTAAAACTGTTATCTGAATTCACCCTAAAGCTCACATACCAAAGAGAAAGAGCACAATATAGTACATTTTTAATTGTAAAGATTTTTGTACTGGGGGGAAGGAAGAGTGACTCATCAACGATCCTTTCTATCCAGTGCTAGGTGTTAATATATTGTATTCACAACTTAAGT
>JAHREE010000118.1:674147-735810 GCA_033628505.1 Tringa tobata | reverse complement strand
GCGGGCTGTGGGGCCGCGCTCCCGGCGCCGCTGGGGCCTCCGGCGCGGAGGGAGGGAGGCCCGGCCCGGCGTTCCCCGTGAGGGGCGGCGGGGTGAGGGCAAGGGGGTGAGCAGAAAAGCCCTATCTTCTCCGCCAGCATCTTTGTTTGCCGGGGCCTGCCGCGGGGAAGAGGATCGGAGAGACCCGGGCGGACGAGCTGCCGGTGCCCCCGTCTCTCCTCGGGGCCTTTCTCCCCCGCCTCTGCTTCTCGGGCGCTACCTCCGTTCTCGGCGGGTTTCTTTCACCCCTCTCGGCTGGATATCACCGGTTCCGGAGCATCGTCGGTGGGATCCGGCCGCGGCAAGAACGGGTGGAGGATTAACGCAGAGGAAACAACAGGTCTCCCTTCTCCTCGCCTTCCTAAGCGATACCAGCGCCTTGCTCTTGGGATTATAAATGTTTGAACTAAGACCCAGGAAACTGGAAGGGGAGCCTCCCGTTGGAATTAACAGAAGAGGAAAGAAGGGAGGCTTTTCCAAATCCTTTACGAGAAAGCTTGTGCCGTTTTCCCATGCTGTCCACGCTCTCTTTAATAATGCGATTGTGACCTGAGTGGAATTTATGAGCGATGAACTATTGAAGCTTGTTGCACCACTGCATCGGACTACACTTTTTTTTGTTTTGTTTCTTTCTCAGCACATGATTCTCCCATCCCAGCTGTTGGAGGACCTATGGGCCAGTAATAGAGGGATGGGAAGCTGAGACAGTTTATTTTCACATTCTTCTGTTCTGGAGACTTGGCTAGTTAGCTGAAGCTGCTGCTGCTTTTTTACTGGATCCACTCTTTTCTCAGTGGGTTTACTTGTTTTCATGTGCACGGGGTGTTTCAATTAAATAGACATTGGACTAGAGCTGAATGGATGCTTTGCAATCCGAAAGGTTTTTGGGGGTAACAAAAAACTACTAAAAACAGAGAAGAACTGGTACTGCAGGAGACCTGGGGCCTGTTTTCCAAGCCTTTTTATTTTATTGAGCAAGGTAAATAATGTAGTGGTGGTGAAAATAGAGGGTTTATGGTACTAATGCATGAAAATGTTACAAATCACTTCAGGCTGTGCACAATCTTTCAAGGGACTGAGAGGTCCCACAGTAAGGCTCAGAATAAGTTTAGTTGTCCTTTAAAATGTTCAGATATGAGTGAGAAATTTAAGGCTGAGAACAAACTTTATGGTACCTGAGAGATTGAGAGAACTATTTTTTCTGATTTGCCTTAGGTTCTTAGAGGTTTGTGATGTTGAGAGAGGCTGTCTGAAGAACTTTAGAAGTCCTAGAGGTTCAGTGAGAGTGTGCAGTAATTATATAAGTTCTTTTTTCCCCATGCTTTTCAAAAAACGTGATGCCTTAGACTCTTGCGACCTCCTAGGGTCTCTTAAAAGTCCTTCCAATTTAATGGTAGTACAGTATTTACATTTGCATTGTTAATTGTATTCATACTCTGCCTTGAATTATTTTTGCTTACCTTTACTTTTGTTATCCACAGTGACAGCTGCTACCACTTCATAATGAATTTTCTGCTTTTTATTTTCCTTTGCGTGTGTATCTCCTGAATTGGACTATGTGGATTTACCACTAATTTACATGCATCACTTTTACCATAGACACAGCCAGCATAAACTCACAGGACTCTTTTAGATACTATCTTTCTATGTTTCAAGCGTTGGAAGAAACAGATAATGATTCTCAAAATATGCAGTGTAATCACTTACTGGTTTAAGTGTATAATTTTTGGTGGCGTGCTGCATGCCTTATCTTTGTTTTTTTAAAGATCTCAGCAGCAGTTTTCTCTTAACAAAAATATAAATCCATTAAAATGAGATCACAGTTTGAAATGTAGCTGTAAAAATCTGGTTTTGCAAGAAGTCACAAGATTCTCATTATGAAGTGATGCCTTGATTAAATTGATTGTATACCTTTTCTCCTGCAGTCTTAATGAAATAGTGGCAAACACGAAGGTGTTGGCAACCTTTGCTGATGCTATCATTGGGAAAGCTGAGTTGTTATTATGGGTAGTATCCAAAGTTCCTTTGCTTATCCTGTTTAGATTTGTTTGACTTAAATTTATGGTCTTTGTTTTGTCTTATTTTGTTTCAAGATGATGTGTGAGGTGATGCCAACCATCAGTGAGGCAGAGATTCCCTCTGGGGGAAATGGAGGCCATGGTTCAGGTTCCCCGTTACAGTCAGATGCTGATTCCCATTTTGAGCAATTAATGGTGTCCATGTTGGAAGAAAGGGATCGCCTTCTGGAAACACTAAGAGAAACTCAGGAGACGCTAGCGTTGACCCAGGGCAAGCTTCATGAAGTTGGTCATGAGAGAGATTCCTTGCAGAGACAGCTCAATACTGCACTTCCACAGGTATGGACACTTTGAAAGGAAGGTACCTTCCGACAATTTTTGTATTCTTTGTGGGTTTCTGCTGGCTTCTTGCATATTTACTTTACTGAAGAGTCAGGTTATGTTAGGGGAAGATCAATCCAGCTTAGTACTTTCGTGAAGTATCTGTTGATGTGTGCTCACTATGAGAAAGATACTAAAGCAAGGTGAGCGGGGAACATCAGCCCTTTCCCTCCAGTATGCTTTCCCAGTTTCTGCCATTTCTTTGGCTTAGGTTGAGCATGAAGTCTTATCTACATCCATTTGTTTAATAGAACTTGATGGACTTCCTTCTGTCACTAGTATTTTATCAATGTTGTTTCTAACCACCTGATTCATTCACGTGCTTAAGAATTACTTGCAGGCCATTCTGATACTGTTATGGGCTTTGGTTTAAAAATTCGAAAAGTTTAAGACTGCTACCTTGTGAGAGTGTGCTGAGTTGTCGTGGCAGTTTAGAAGTCTTGAGTGTGGTGTTTAACTCGTATACTTTCTTTTGGAGAGTTTGGATTTGTTTTTTGTTTAGGAGTTGCTGATTATTGACTTTTGGAGTGTACCAATATACAGCCTGTAGTTGCTAAATGTGTTAGGTAGGGCACTAGTGTGTAGTTAGGAAAGGTGACTGGTGTCTACAGAACTTGTTTTTTATTCGTTGAAGTTAAAAAGACTATAATCAAACTTTGAACACTTTGAAAAGCATTTGGTTGTAGGCAAAGCAGAGGCTGCTTTAAGATGTCATTTAACTGTTGATAGCCTTAACACTTTCTAGCATGTTTGGTAGTTGTCCCAACTATGTCATGGTGATGTTATACTTGCATACATTATTCCAAGAATGTTTACTGTTTTTACAAATGTTTACATATCCTTAAATATTGTAGTTCCTGTTTATGCACTTTAAAACAGTAGTTTTAAACCCTTCTGTTGCCACTGCTCTCATTATAACGTAATCGCTGTATGACTCTTGGTATGGTAATTGGTACTGGTAATTACTCAGGGATAGAAACTAAAAAGTAATACATGTTAATCTAGTTACAACAGCATGAGGGAAATCAGAAAGGGGGTATTTTCAACCTTTGCTGCTCCCTGTGCTAAATCATGTGCTGCAGGCAAAAATCATTCTTTGTTTTTTTTTTTTTTTTTTTGTAATATTTGTGGCTTCTCTTTAGCCGCTATTTCAGGTCTGCTGCATTAATGGATGCCATTAACCAATCGTATCATCTGTAAACTGTTAGACTTGAATTTGTGGATAAGAAGAATCACCCAAAGCTCTAAACTGTGCTGTGCCTCTTTTCCCTTTTCAGTTCTCAGCTTTCTTTCCTAAATCTAGCAAGCCACTTATATGTAAACATTTCTTTCTAAACATTTCTAAAAGATTAATGCAGTTTTAAAAAAAAAAATTCCCATTTTCAAAAATGTCATAATTTTATGGTTTCATGTGAAATCTGTAGGAAAACAAGTCTCACGGTTCAGTTGAGAGAGAGAGATTTTACTGCAATTTTATATAAATATACAGCAGTGTAGATTTTGTAGATTGCTGTTGAAAAATGCTGTTGTCGTGGTGTGAAAACTATGCCACTTTGGTCCTCAGTGGTGCTTAAGCTCAAATGATTGTGGAAGGTGATGATTGATGATGCTTTCAAACCTTAAAAATATTTTATTATTCTTGCTGCAGTCAGAAATAACTCCTGTATTTGGCAAGTTTTCGTTTTGGTAAAGATTCAGTTACTTCATAGGTGTAAATTTCTGATGAGGTGAAAAGATGTGGGTTGTTTTTTTTTTTTAATTCTAATTAGTGTTCACTAGGAAGACTTTGTGGTGACTGTAATACTTGAAACTGTTCAAACTTTTTTGTTAATTATTTCAAGCTGAGCATTCTTTTGAACTACGGTCTGAAATGACCCGTTGTTTAACTGTAGATTTCAAGGAGGGGTTGAAGCAGGATAACTTTAAATTTACTGGCAACTGTGTTATATTTCTTTCAGGAAAGAAGGGATGTAGTAGTGTGCATTTTGTAAAGCTATTTTTTATAGTAGTTATTTTCAATTTAGTCAAGAGAGATGTGAAGATAATTTAAGTAGTTGTACAAATACTAATATAATTGCTTGAATTACTAAATCAGTATGTAACCAATGTCGTATTTGTCCCTCAGACGTGACATATAGCTTGTAACACATCTTTGTAGCTGATTTTGGAGTATTTTATCTTAAGGAGTACTGAATTGAATTGTTTGTTTGTACACTTTTCCTGTTTCATATATTTAGCTGAATCAGCCAGTTAGATTGTTCTGATGACTGATGGAAACTCCTTGTATAAAAGAAGGAATGCCAGATTGACTGCTTTTATACCAAAAATACTTTGTTGGTTTTAGTATGAAGACTCTCAATTTCTAATGGCATCCCTGTGCTTCATTCCTTACGTTCACTGAGTTCCTGTGTATAAGGAAGAGGCTCACCCTGGTGTGTGTATATAATTACAAGATGGCAAATTGGTACTTATGTGTTTGAAATATCTTGTAGATTATAAAAGTAAGTGCAATTTGTTCTGCAGCAGTGATGTGCGTTCTCTGAAGTGTCAGAGAAGTGACTTCTGTAGTGTGCTGGTCAGTTAGTAATTTAAAGGCATCAGTTCTAGCTCACCTGAAACAGCTATTTAGAGTAAGAAGACTTCTGTTCTGGATGTCTAATTCACAGAGAGAAGAGCTTTCTAACCTTACATACATGTGCTTTATCTGTTACATCTACACAGAGTAAAACTGACAAGTTTTTCTTGTATGGACAGCTGGAAATGAAATACATCAACATTGTCTTGATAAAATAACTGAATTCTTGGCAATGCTTTTTGTTTTCTGGGAGTTCCCTTCTATTACACATTACCCTAGCCAAACTGTACTCTGACCTTGGAAGATGAACTTGATGAAATCAAATTGCTGTGCAAGAGCTTAAAATTTAATTTATTCTTCCTAGAATTTTTCATGGAAAAAATGAAAATTAACTTTGTACTTTGAGAACTTAGAGAACTGCTATTTCTAATGTAAACACATTCAATTAGGATTTAATTATGGTCAGAAGAATAACTCCTCTCTGTTATTTTCCATGCCCTTAATGTGTCTTCTAGAGTGTATTCTACAAAATTCAAGGTTATTGTGCTTAAAATTTCTAAGTTAATCTGTGAAACAAACAGGATGCTACTGTGTTTAAAAGTTAAATTTGGAACTTAAGACAGTTGAGGTTCCAAGTGACAACCAGTTCTTGCTATGAAGGTGTTGCAGGTCAGGGATCATTTTGCTGGTAGAATTTAATGTAAAAATTTCTAAATGACAACAAGATGGTTGTTTTGGGTGGAGAAGACTAGAGTTGAATTTACAGAGACTCCGGTACGGAGCACAAAGAAAAGCACAGTTGATGAATTCATGGCAACTTTTATCAGGATGACAACTTTAGTATGTCTTTTAAGAGTTTTATAAGCTGATGTAGAAATATTATGCTTCTGTAATACAGCAACACTCATTAAGATCTATCTCACTCTTGTATACTCTTTTGGTCTTAAATTTATCATATTTTATTTTCATTTCTATGCAAGGTAAGTAAAATAAAATTTAGAAGTTTTTTCTGTATTTGTGATGGTCCTGTTCATAATTTCTGTATTCAGCAACATATATATAGGGGCAAATGAGAACTTCCTGTCGGGGGCTGTGTGTGTGTCTGTGTCTAAATTAGAGCACTTTGTTGCAATGTGGAGTTAAATGTGGGAAAAAGAAGCTGCCTGTAATTTTGGTTTGGCTTCAGCTTTACTAGGTTGCCCATCATATCTTAATTTAAAGTAAGTCCCTGGCAGACCATTTTTAGTTGCTTTCTATCTATAGTAAATATTCTATCATTACTGCACACTTCAAATATAATGTGTGATCTTTTACATTTGTATTCAGTTAGGTTCAGGGATGTCCCTATAGAATGGTGTTTCTTAGACAATCTCAGAAATACTCTGATGTCTAGCACATAAGAAGTATCTGAACGCTTGGTTGGAAGATTTGCCCTTGTATTGTTTTATAATGGTGAATTGAAGGATCTATTTGCCATTTTAATAACAGTGTCACTTGGATTTCCTCCAAACAAGTTTTCAATAATACAGGATGTCATAGATGTAGAAATGAGGTTTTGAATTGTACATAGTCTGAAAAACACAGTTGCAGAAAGTACATTAAGTAAAGGGCTTGCCAAGCTTTGCAGCAGCTGAGATTTCCGTAGCATTTTAAGTGCAACTCCATTTCCAGTATTCACAACTCTTCAGCCTTGAGGTGACAGAGCTTATACTTCTTACTCTGGCAAGATGTGGTACTGGCGTCTAAATAAAAGACATTAATCTCAGCAGAGCACCATGTGTCCAGAAATGATAAAGATCCAGAAGGATTTCAGATGTGCAAATGTCTGTCAGAGCAGACATATCCTCTGGTTCTTATCCCGTTCTGACAGCAAAGATGAATACAACTCTTTCCAGGGCATTTTGACAACTATCATTTTAGTTTTATCTATGTTAAGTTCCAGGTGCTAAATCTTACTTGGCTCTTGCTGTTAGTAAATTACTGGATAGATTTGTCTTTACACTGGGTTAAGTCAGATGGAGATAGGAGTTAAATGTTCAGAATTCTTCACTGACAATATCAATAAACTTCAACTTCTCTAACACTTCTTTCTTTGCAAGGCATAGAAACAGACAACCTTTGTCCAAAACCTTCAGAATATGAAGTTTTCTGAAAGTACGCTCTATGATTGGGCAAAAAGAGGAGCTACACTTAAATAATATAATGGTGTGTATTGAGGACCAAGTCTCTAGCATTTGCTCTAACGTATTGTCTCATTTCAATACATTTGGTTGAGTTTGTTTATTGAAACATCCCATCCCTACCCAGCAGACATCTGTTTGCCTATTGTTAGCAGCTTGCTGTTTATACTGTGCTTTTAATTTAAGTTATCTTGATTATAAATAGACCTTTCAGATAGATTAAATTTAGAATGAGTTTTAGGTTTTCTTGGTATTTGAGGATGAGCTTCAGTGCTGTTACGATGCCTCATCAATCTCTCTAATAAAAAGATATTATAAAGTCTAAAACTATTGGTTTTATTTTCCTTAGCTTATTTGTAGGAACGATGTTTTGGTGACAATGCAGAAAAGCTTCTTGTTTGTTTTCAATAGTGGATGTAGCCCTGAAAGATGCCCTAGTGATTATTTTTACCCACTCTTCTGTTACTGTGTACAAATGTCTGATAATGGGTTTATTCGTGTTTGGTGTGCTATAGTCTAACTTGCAGTATAACGAACAGGCTGTATAGAAGCTGGGGAGAAAAGAGTATAATCAAAACAACCTGTTTTAAAAATATATGGTGTGTTTAGAACCAGGTGAACTTCATGTATTTGCTTATCTGTGCTAACTTGCCTGTAGCCTCTGGTACAGCAGGTAGTGTTTATTTTGGTAGTCTGAGAATTCTTTGTCTGCAAGCCCTTCTGTTTTTCTCTGTTTTTAAAGTATAACTAAAAGCTACTTGAAAGATGGTTGTTAGCAACACTTAAAGAATCAGTGTGGCTACATAGTTGCAATTTCCATCTACATCTTAAAAACAAACAAACAAACCTCTTGGATATATTTTTTTAAAGATAAATGCGAATTAAAAATGCAATCCCTCCCTTCTTTCTTCCAAGTTCTTAATATTTTAACATCCACTGGCCTGTGGCCTTGGTTTCTCCTCTCTGATATTTATTTAGGAGAGGTGGATGTTGATTTTACTCACTATAGGATTTGAAGTTAGAATTAAGAGTACACATTTGTTTGTGTTGTGATATATGTAGATCCCTTATAGTTATCAGAGTTGATGTTGTCAGAGAACTTGGATTTTTAGAGAGAATGTTTAGCTAGCTATTAGTAATTTTGGGTTTTGCTCTTCCTAAGTTAGCACTACATCCTGGAACTCAATTAATATAACTCACACTAGCTTAATATTGCTTTTTTTTTTTTTTTTAAGTTTTTCTGCCTTAAAGGAATATCATAGAGGTCTTCAAGTAAGCTACTTTAAGCAATTTAGGCAGCTTAAGTCACTTTAAGTCTGAAGGCTGACTGGTATCTGTTGACATATATTAGAAAATACTTACCATAATCTCTTGGGCATATGGATCTCAAGCTACAAATACTGAGAAGGGATAAATTTGCATTGTGTGTGTCAGGTAATCTGGGTGTTCATAACTTTGCAAGCGTATTTTTTGGTAAGCCTGCCTGTGGATTCTCCAAGCGTAAAGAGGGAAATGTGTGGCGACTCTTGCCAGGAAAAATGTTTTCACATTCTCCAGGCTGAAAGAAGAATTATTATTTTGCTGTTGAGTGGAGTGAGCTTTTTATTCAACTTGACTTTTTCACGGGAGTGTTTGGAAATACTGTTTCTGCATTTTGTAAACTCCAGATAATTATGTAGTGAGCTGAATACGTCTGTAGGTCGCTTGAGGAGATGACTCTCCTAGTTCGTGCATTTGGAATTGGAGGAGTCCTGTGATTACAGTACTTGTTAAAGCCAATGCTCAATTTCATTCCGATGTATTTTTCCTTTAGGTTATCTGTAAATTGATGTGAGTGGTTGGTTAACTTGGTTTTTGCCTATGACCTTTATCTATTTCAGACTTTACCTTGGGTTTCGTATAACCTCTAATGAAAATCAGCTCCTTTTCTTCTAGTTCGCATGACAAGGCTCTGGAGCCTGTTCCTACAGTGGCCAGAGCTGTAGCATTTTTAAGAAGAAAAGCTTTGTTGCTTAATCTTCTCTTCTGCTATTCCACGGAGGAAGCCTTGAACTTTGCTCATGTGTTTATGTTTGTGTCTATGTTTATATTCCTCAGGATACAGTTTTTGCAGATGGCAGTGAAAATCTTAAAGGGAGTGTAATTTTGGTTGCATTTGAAATATGCTATGACTTTGGGTACATAGGAATAAGAAGAGTAAACATATCTTTTCCTGTAGTTCATCTGTTTTATTGTTATGTTTTCAGAAATATAAATGTTTAGAAAGAATATTTTGTTTTAGAACTTCTATGAAGTGGTCCAAGATTCCTTAATGAAAAGATCTTTACGCTACCAGTATTAGGCATAATCAGATATTGTCAAGACAGATCTTAAACAAGGACCATCGCTTGTTTAAATGGCCATGTGGAAAAAAGCTTGAAGAATTTGATATGCACATCCGTCTGGTTTTGTTGAGGAGAAAAAAGAGCTTCCGCTTGGAAAATAAACAAGTGTTTTCTATTTCTTGTGATAGGAAAATGTGCAGCCTTGATTTTTCTTTTTTATTTTTAATTTTTTAGATTTTTTTCCTCCCCCCTCCCCCTCTGTAGAACACTAGTCTCTATTTGGGTATGCTCTGAGCCATGCCGTGTTGTGCTTTCCTCCTATTGCTAGTACACAGGAGAGTTTGGTATCTAGTTCTGTTTCACGTCTAGTTGTCTAGAAATATTCTGAAGCATAGTGCTTGCTTTTTTAAATCCTACCTCCCGTATAAACACATTTGGTTCTGCTCAGTTTAAACTACTGTTTCAGTTTAAATTAATGTAGGGAAACATTGTTTTTAAATGCATTATTTCCCTTTTATAAAGAAATTGCAGGGTAGATTATCTGGTAGAAATGAATAAAGAATGTAGACCATGGGTTAATAAGCTTTTTACTGTTGAAAGAAGTGAGATTTTTTTCCCCACCTCAAATTTACAGAACTGTGCACAGTATAAGTATATAATTATATAAGCATAAGTAGCTGAATAATTTATGTAGTTAAAAAAAAAAAATGAAACAAAGCCGCCTTAAGATGTGCAGTTTAAACAAAGTTTTTTTTTTTCTGTTGACAGAGTTTAGACTGGTTTGATGTATAGTTGAAAGATCTAACTAAGAATGTTCGTGTAAAGAAACTACCTTGCAGTTAGTGAGCTTTATTAATAATTGTCTTCTCAATATTGACAATTTCCTGTAGTGAGAAATGGTGTTTATTTTTAATTGATTGAAAATAAATTTTGGCTGCCCAAATCCTTGGTGTAAAAGCTAAAACTTTCTTTAATGTGGAGAGGTCTCACTCAATAAAGAAGATTATAAATCCCTGTTACTTAAATGGTGCTGGATTCATGATTTTCTCAGTAAATAGTAACCAAATTTATTAATCTGTGTTAGTACTATTTCTGAATTTTCCAGCATGATCATGAAACAAGCCACTGAACAGGGAGAGAGATATCTGAAAGCGGAGTTGCTTGTTTGTTTTATTGTGTGCTTCACAGAATGCTTGATATGAATGTTCTCTCACTATGTAAATCAAATTTTTTTTGAAAAAGCAGAATTCCCTTTTCCTTCAATTTTCTATATGCATCTAAAAGGACTTTTGTCTTCTTCAATGGCACGGTTTAAATTGTGGATTCTCAAATGTCTTATGTGAGCCAGTCACAAAAATAATTCAGCAATAGATAGTTTGGCCAATGGAATGTCATAGTCAAAACTCCCCTTTTCTTTGCAGTCCTATCCAAATAATGGGATATCTGCTGGCTTAAATGGTGCTCTGTAATGTGGTGGGTTGATGGGTCTCCGTTAAGCTTGGTGAATGAATAATACTGGACCGAAATTCTGTTACTAGCTGTGCTTTTCACTGTAGTTTGTGCTTGAGTAAGAGTTTTGCTGTTACCAATGGGAGCCTGAACTCTGTGTAATTGTATATTCTTTAAGATTCTCTTGTGTATCGTATTTGAAGTACTGATGGACATCTCATGCTTGAATCTCTTGCTTCTAAAAGAATTTAAGACATGGGCTGTCTTTTGTGTTTCAGCTTGGAATACCAGAAGTAAAAGTTTGACCCAAAGGCCATTTGAAGATTTAAATGGGATTCTGTTGTTCAGAGAGTTGCCTGTAGTACTAGAAGTTCTTCAGATAATCTAATTATGGGGGTAAAGGATGACCTGAGAGGCCAAGGTTGGAACAGCAGAGCTTGTATGGAGAGCAGTCTTGGATGTATGGGTGAATCTGGTTGGGGTTTTTACGTGTTTACGCGTGTCGGGTAAACTTCTCACTTCAGAATATCTCTTCGAGGCTCTCTCTATTGCTGGATTGCATTTGGGTGAATGACTAAAAGTTTGGGTTAGGTAATTTCAGGGATACCTGAGGATACCACTGTGAATCTTTTTTTTTAATTTTAGTTTTTATTCCGGAGTAATATATTTTTTCACGCAGTATTATCACCTTTTTGCAGTTCATGGGGAAAAGGCTTGGAAGGTCATAACATTCTTTTAACTTCGTGTTGAAGAACATGAGGCAGGTGCATCCAGTAATTTATTCTTTTTAGAACATGCAGCTTGAGTTTTCAGAATGTCTTTTGAGGGTGTGGTTCAACAACATTATCTTCCAAAAGCTGAGCCTTTGTTTTAAGAAATCTGGAATTGCTTTACTTCATGTAAAGTGGAAATGAAACAAGCTTTTTAGGATTTTAGCTTTTGCTAAAATGTCCATACGGGAGAGAAGCTGTCCTTTTCCCCTCCTGTAATCTTATTTATGCTGAGATTTATATTGGTGTAACTCTGATCCCCTGTAGGAACTGTGGTCTTTAGAGACTGCGTAATGCTCTTCTCTATTTTGTGCAACGGTAATAAAAGATTAAGTCCTGGGAGGCAGTAGAGGAGAAATGGGCCAAGCGTGTCCCTGTTCTCCACCGAGTGGGAGGCTGCAGGGTTTCCCAGTTGTGTCATCTTTCCCTTGTTTGTAGCCCAGTGTGGAATAGGAGCTTCTTCCTCTCCTCAGACCAGGTTCCCCACCAATCTGTCTTTCACTTCAGCATTTGTTACTGGTTTACAGCGTCTTAACAGACTGTCCTCATCTCTTCCTTCTTTTTTTTCCCCCTTTGCCTGCCTTTTAGCGTTATTAGCATCCCTGGTTTTCTTCTGTGATGTTAAACATTGGCTGGGTTCAGGTAGTTATGAAGTTTGCAACTGTTGATTATGGATATCTTTTGTGGCAGACAAAAAACCACTTGGAACATTAAAAGAAGCTTAAAATCCCTTTATAAAACAACTCCTTGACACTTAATATATGTTGTTAAGTTTTTCCATGTGTAGATACCAGACTTGGCTGTTGTAAGACCTGAGACAATACTCTTTTTGCATGGGATTTAAAGTTGCCTTTATTTGTAAAAATTGAGCAACTTTTCCACGGAATGGTCCAGTTATTTTTATTTTGAATATTGCAGATTTGGATATATTTAGCCTCAGTAAGCTCAGTAAATGCACTTAGCATGTAAACTGGGCTTATAGAGTACAAAGAAGTAGAAAAATAAAATGTAAAGAGCCTGTGAGTTGAATTTCCTGCTGAAGGCACGTATCTGTCCTCATTGCGTATTACTTGCTTAAACAAGTTGGAAATTATAAGACTGAAGTGTTCATCGCTTGGCAAAAATAAATAAATAAATATATACACATAATAGGAGAGCACTGAGGGGGAAGTACATGTTGATGCTTGTTTAATGAGAGTGGCTTGGCCAGCCTTATTCAGATATTCCCAAGCACTCCCTTTTAACATAGTGTGAAAAAAGCACTTTACAACTACTGGCCACAGAACTAAACCTGACAACTGGAGGCCAAGATAAATGATTAGAATAGGGCAGGGCAGGGCCTCAGCTGCTGCTTACAGTTTCTGCAAGCACAAGTATCTTGTCGCTGAAATAACCGTGCATGATGGATCTTGTCCTGGGTCTAATTCTAAAAAAAAGAGTGAAGTGTTAGTCATGTGGGGATTAAATTTTTTTTAAACAGGCTAGAATCCAGTATTTAGGATTCGATAATTTTTAATTCATGAAAGTCATAGGAATTTAATATTAGATATCAGTTGAGCCAGAATTGTTCTGTTTCTCGTATGCGCAGTATGTTTAGAGTTGATGCACAGAAATATACCTATTTTTTTTTCTTACCCAAGGAAACTGACAGTTCAACATTGTCTAAACTCAGACTATCTCGCTATAGCTTTTGTAGTAGCTACTTAGCTTTCAGAATGGGCGGCTCTCAGGAAAAATACTGAACTTGTTAAGTTTTCTCAGCATATCTTGCAGTTTCACAGTTTGGCATTTTTGAGGGACATGGTATGCTGTGAAATCCTGCGTGGGATCCCGGGAAATCCTGAGGAACTTCATGTGGAGAGGAAAAATTTCAATGAAATCTCTATAGTGTCATATTAAAGATGGAGACTGGTTTTGTCCCATACCTTGTCAAACTGGTAATGCAAGATTCTTCCTCTTTAATTAAGTACAACTGTATTCTCCTTTTGCCATAGTGGGTATGGGTGTGGGTAGGTTTCTTCACTGACATGGACTCCAAAAATGGAGATGCCTAAAGCTACAACTAAGAAGTTGTGCTGCTACTTACTGTATTAGTAACTAATCAGAATAGACTGGGCTAGGAGTGCAGGAACGTGGTAATTTATATTGTGAAACCCTTAGAATTCACTGATTTGGAGTGTAACTGAGAGACATTTGATTTTCTAACACCCCCCAAGTTTTGTAAACTTACTTCTGTGTTAAGGTAAACTGTTCTGGAATGTTGGTACTTGAATGGTATAGTGTTGGAAAGGATTATTCTGTTATTGACCAGTCTCAACAGTGACAGTTCTACACGAAGTAGCCAGACATGTCCCAAGTTGAAAAGCTTGTTTTTCAATGGTGACTAAAGTTTTTCCAATATGTATTTTAGCTGATCTTGTACATTTTCCAACTTTAACAAGCTTGGTATGGTTTTGCATACTTTCGTCCCGTATCTGCCCTTTCAGGGGATGAATTCATGTACATCCAAGAGCAGCTGAGGTGGAGCATAACCACCACAATGAAAAGATTCTAGCCATGTGAGAAGATTTTTCTGCTACTGTTGCATATGAATCAATGTTCAATCTCATGGAAGTCTGAAGAGTGCTCCTCTCTTTCCCGTGCTTGCTGCTAGATAGCTGTTACCTTACAGCTCTTGTAATGGTTCTACTTCTGGACTTCCTTACTCAGAAGATTCACAATGTTGCCTGAGTAGAGACAACATTTTAAAAGTATTTTACAAAGACAAGAGAAGAAAAGAGCTTAAAACTAGAAATTAGTGTTTCTAGTTAGTGTTCAGTTTGTTTGTTTCTTCTTAATCCTCTGTGCGTGCTATTAAGCTGCAGGGTTTGACCCCCAAGTTGAATATTTAGAGAAGGCCTTTGGGGAAAAAAATAAGTATTTTGGTATTTGGTCCACTGGATTGATATGTAATCTTTGATACACATCTGTAGCTTTAAAAGTATTTAAAAGTCTTTGCTAGAAAGGATGTGGTAAAAATGGGTAGTGTTTGCTCTGGGTTATCTGAAAATGCACCCTGTGTGATCTACTGTATTCTGAGCAAGTCTCAGATGCTGGAAGTGATTTACTAAGGTTGATGAAAAGATAAACAAACTAACTGGAGAAATTATGGATTCTTAAGCTTTCAGTGATTTTAATGAAGGTCAGTTGCCCTACAGGAAGATGCTGACCAAGCTGCACGTTGTTAGACCTAAAGAGGAGTAACTGGATGAAGTTTTCTGACTTGTTTAAACAACTTCATGTTCTCTTTCCTTAATTTCACAGACCTACAAAGAAGTTGCAGGATGCAGCTGTGGCTCTGTTTTGACACCCAGCACATTACCAGCAAAACAGTCTTGTAGCTATCATTCGTGGCATATATGACTATTGTATTCACTGTGTTGTTTGCAGGTCTAATTAATGGTGGAGCTTGGGAGGTGCGTGGAGATCGGCATGTGTACCTCGCAGTGCAAAGTACAGTATGTAATCAGGGATTGTTGGCTCTCCGGTGATGAAGAAAGATATGTTTTTGCATGAGGCTTTGCCCCTAGTCTTGTTTACAGAACAGCACTGTTTTGCTGGGTTTAGAGAAAAAGAAATGCAAGAGTATAGGCAGCAATGACTTTGTTAGTTTGGGTGGTTTGTACAGGCTGTAGTTAATGATTTGAGTGTCGGTGGCTCCTGCTGGCCCGTCGTCCACCTGTGCTTTGCTCTGTGTACTTGGGTTTACAGGCTCACTTTCCAAACTGTCTGTGGGGTGGATAAAGTCACAATTGGTAAGTGTGGTGAAAGGAAGACCTCTGATCCTTCAACGAGTGAGAGGCTGGATCCAGCCATGTCTGGGTTCTGGTACTTTTACTCCCCCGCCACCAAACAGGACATGTCTATCAGAAATGTGTTAATTCAGGGAGGGAGAACATGGAGCTGATGTGTTTCTACCTCCCTTTTCCTGTTCCTCCTGCACTCCTCTTGCAAAGCTGTCAAGTACCACCCTTCTTCCTTTATGTTTTCTTGCACTTCAATATGCAGCGCTTCCTGACAGCTCCTAGCAATGAAGTCTGGATTTAGTGCTTTGCAGTTCAGGCTCAGTGAACACCGCACATAAATTTAAGCAACTCACTCAGGATGGTAACTGGAAACCTGTTTATTACCATGGAGACCTGGTCTTGCTATAAGCTTTTCCATTTTGCTCTTGGGCACATATGTTTGGTACCTACTGGCTGTGAATTGAGAGTTCTTTTGCTCATTCCTTGTCACACACCAGGCAGTTGATTCTACTTTGAGCTCCGAAGTGGACTGGAAACAGCAAGTTTCATTCCAGAGCAATAACATTATGTAACTGTAAACACTTTAAAACTTAATTGCCTGTTTAGGATTGAGCAGTGTTAATGACAAAGCCTAGATAGGTCAATCCCAGAGGTGAGGTTGGAGAATACCGTATTAAAAAAGAGGGACAGAATGATAAAAAGTTACTGGGGTTTAGTATTAGCCACTGGCAGCTGGCCGCAATATTCATTTGGGTGTTTTCATGCAGCGTTACAGTTTTTTATAGAGGGAAAAAAAGATGGGTTTTTTTTTGAGTTAAGGAAAATGCAAACTTCTGAGAATTGACTCAAGGTAGTATTAAATGTTTTAAAATATCTCAGTGCCACTGGTTGGAAAGTGAGAACTTTTTTAATGGTATAGAAGTCTGCATGTGTTTTGGTCTTTGGATTTATATGCCAACTATTTTATGCCTAAAGAGAAATAGGAAAGGATGTTGATACATTAATTATATTACAAGCTACAGTGTATTCTCACAATGGTGGGTAGTTACCTCTAGTTGGAAAAACAGCTGCTTCCAGCATGAGAAACCTCTCAGCGCTCTGAAACACAAGAGTTTGACATAACTATATTTTAATATTACTTTAAGTATTTTCTCACATTCCCCTTTAAGTTGTTGGGGTTTTTGAGAACAAAAGATGAACTTACTTCATAGAACTGATTCTCTTAATGCTTGAAATAAGTTTCATGTTTCCAGGTTAGAAAATCCAGGCTTCTTGATACTCACTGGAAGTTAATTTCAGTAGGTGAAAAGCAAAATATTTTCCTTTACCCACAGTAAAGCTTATTTTTCTCTTTCCCATTAGCACATGCCAGAGATATGGGAAGGTTGAAAGCAATCTGATTTATTATGCAGAACAGGCAAAGCACGACTTTGTTTCTTCTGGATTTGTTGTTGTTGAAGTGTGTGGAACTGTCTTTTCTTGGAAGACTGGATTTAATGATTAAAACATGTCAATTCTTTTCAGTTTTAACTCTAAATACCCTTGAATTATTTCATAAATCTGACTGTTAGCTTAAAAAAAAAACCAAAACAAAACTGGTGTGACATAATAGGTACAAAAATTTGCTTGCTACGAACTTGCAAATATACTGGGGATATTGGTCACTTTGTGCTGCGTAAAGCCCTTGGGTTTAAAATGAAGTGGCTATGAAATACCCTGTTAAGCTTAGCTATTTAGCTTTTCTTTGATTGTTTTGTTTGAGACTGTTTATTTGGCCTTTTCATGCACGCATCATTTGGAATAATTGTGGTTTATATGTAGTGTAAATAACATGATGGAAACTTATCTCAGATTCCACTCGTTTCTCATGCCTGATGGCCTGCACTTTCCCCACTTGTTCCTCTCATCCTCTCTTCAGCTTCTCAGATTTTTTGAGTGGGTTGTTTGATACACAGGCTACAGCACAGAATGTTATCAGTAAAATGAAATATTACTTGGAGATTAAATAGATAAATTCCACTCACATACTTCTGGTAGAGATGTTCCTAAAGGTGTAACAGTTGCTTCTTCGTCCTTGTATTGCCAGAAGATACTATTTTAATACTAATTTAATAATATTTTTTGTGATGAATTTAAAAAGTGTTTCTTTTTTTATATAATTTCATCCTTTAAGTCAGCCTTCTGGTCATGTTGTTGCCTGTAATCCATCATTCCTTATGCACTCAAGAGCGGTGGTGTGTTTTACTAGGGAATAAATTTTTCTTCTTGAGCCAATTCCAAGCAAACTTTTACAGTTCTTTGTAGAGCATCCCTAATGCACAGCTGATGTTAATAGACTTTTAGGGATTACCTCTGTTTCTTTCAAGATTTTTCCTCCTAAGTTAAACACTGTCTTTCCTGTCATGTAGCATTTCTTGGTTTGTGATGTACTATCTGGAGAACCTATAAATTATGCTTGTAATAAACATGAAGGGAACCTGTTCCCTGAGAGCTGTAATGTTCCTGGACTGAGATCTTGCAAGTAACCAAGTGGCCATCACCTTTGACATAAGAAATGGACAGGCTTGACAGCTGGAAACTAGTTGGTCTGGCTTTTGGAAGGATGTTTATATTGTGGCCTGTAAAATACCGAAGGCTGGAGGTCAGTTCTGAAGGTTGATGTAGAAGAAATGCTATTACTTCAAAAAGTCGTGGAGTGTGTGGACCAAAAATACCCCCAGAAAATGTTTTACCGAACAACAACAACCTTACTTTCTCTGGTTTAGCTTTTTGTTGAGAGTCTTTATTTCTGGCAGCAAGAATCATATTTGGAATGATTCAGTTGGTTCAGAAAGTTGCTTTCATCAGTAAATATTTCAGCTCAGCATTGAGAATGGGTGTTTGTCAGTATGTTCTAATCAACAGGGGATATTTACCTAATATATTCGGCACTCTCCAACTGATTCTTGTAAAAGCTCTAAAGTTTTTATTTTGAGTCCCATTCTTGTCAGTCCTTAGAGGTGGGTATTTATTATTTTGATGGCAACCAGAACCAGAGCAGAACTTCATTTTCATGTTCCAATCTTCTCCTTAACTACAGAATAAGTAATACAGCTTTTTGGATAAGTAGAAAAGTTTCTCAGGATTTTCCTTTTTCCTTTAATTCTTTCTGTACATTCATCTGATGCCAAGGAAGAAATTATGAGACAACTCAAACTTTTTTGAGATGACAAAGTTGCAAATAATTTCTCTCTTTTTGAACTGCTTGAGGAAATAAGAAATTATCTACCGTTGAAGGTTAAAACTGGAAAGGACGTGTCTTTTGGCAGCATCAGCTGAAACTAAGGACATTCAAGTGTTCTCTATTAGGCCGCTTACGGGACTCAAAGCAACTATATTTTGTCAAAACAAACAGCAATGGAGATATTATGCAATGGCAGAAATACGTGTCAGTCTGTTTATGCAGCAGCAATATAAATTCCTGTGCTCATTGTTCTTTTTTGGGTCATCTGATCGTGTGATGGTTCGTGTCATGATATATTTGTGCTACGATTTATATTTGCACAGAAGTAGGCAATGGAACAGGACTGTATGTACTACAATCATTTGAAGAGTGAATAGACTTCCTTTCAAATGTACAGCTATTTTTCAGAAGATGAAACTTATATATGCCTGAGATAAGAAAATGTATCTTGATACTATACAGTGATTTTACATTGAGAAAGGATGATGAAACAGCATCTTGTAGTCTTTACTGCTTTCTTTATCGTGTTCTCAAGACTTGAGGTAGAGACTTGAAAAAATATAGAATGTTCCATGTCAGTCCTATGGCCTTTGGAGAATTGTGTAATATTGATGCTTGTAAATTTTGATGTTGGCATTTTAAGGGTTTTTTTTAATGATTTTTTTTTTTCGAAAAGGGAAAAAAAAACCTACGAAGAAAATAAGTTCATATCAAGTTCTCTTGCAAATGCTTTTATAGAATCATAGAATGGTTTGGGTTGGAAGGGACCTTAAAGATCAACTAATCTCAACCCCTATTTTACTAATAGACTTTGACTGTATAAGAACTTCTGGTCGTTTCAGTGGTGCTTGAAGAACTGCAACTTTGGAACCATATTTTAGTTTCCCTAAGCTTGTATTGGAGCAACAGTGATGTCTGCCCTCAATTGCCTGGGAGTTTTGGAGCTCCCATGGGTGGGATGTTGAAGGTACAGGAATAGTTCAAACACGAAGGAGCTTTCTGCAGGGAACGCTCAGAATAGAGTCAATTTTTCCATCAGCTCCTGTGAAGCTTGAAGTAGGTTTTTCCTTTCTTGGTTTACCTTGCACTCAGAAACCTTTTGTAGTTTTGTTTATTTAAATGTTCCAGTAGCTATATTTACAAGCCAGGTTGTTTTAATAAGTGTATTTCCAGGGATTTTTACTTGAAAATGACCTTGGTTTTGGTTTATTGTTTGGGGTTTTTTTGTTTGTTTAGGATGCAAGTGAAATACTGCAGTGAAATATTTGTAAGAGTTTAGTTATTAGTATGTTAAAGAAATCGGATTTGTCTTTAGCAATTAGAAAAGGAAAAGAAATTAAGGCTTTTTTGCAGTCATTTGCTGATTAATTAGGGGGACTATAGTAAATCTTTTTTCCAGTGAGCAGGTTTTTATTTAGGAAGAGGGATTAGGGAGCTGGATTCTGCGTCTGTGATCGTGATATTACTGTCTTTTTCGTAGCAACATTTAAAAGCTTAATACATCAGTAAATCCAAAGGAGATCACTGTAGGTACATGTTGTGCAACAGTATTTTTTTGTTTTTTCAGTCACATGTATGTTTTAGAATGAAGTTTACCAAATTACTGTTGGAATTTGCAGACAGTGTCTTTTGCCCGTGTCTGCTTATTTTAGCTGATGTTAGAATTTGCAGATGTGCTAGTGTAATTAGTTGGTATGTCCTTTTTTTATGGATGTTTTTTCTGTCATTTTGAATTTTACTGCAAAACAGCTTCATCTTAAAGCTTTTACTTGATATGTAGCTACTGTCTATTAAACAGTTTATCTTGCACAGTTTGGAAAATTTAGAGAAGCAGCATTTGTGGGTGCAGTGTGTGTTTCCACAGCACGTTCTTCTCAGTTGGCTTTTTGTCTTGTTCATCTTGTCTTGATCATCGCCAGTTCAGCTGTACTAATCTACTGTTTATTAGACATGACTCCTGTTTATTAGAGTGTTTTCCTTATTTTAGACAATAGAGAAGACTTATTTATTTACTGGCATTTCAATGTTTTCTTATACAAGTGCTTCTGGAGTGTTCACTGGCCATTGGAGTGATGGATATGTATTTATTTTTGCATCCTAACTTGCATTGATGACACGAGGGTTTTTTTTTTTTTCCTGTTTTCTCCATAGCTCTCTTCTAAAGCGTGGACTTTCACTCTTATTATTATTAATAATTTCTCATGTGGTTTAGATTACAACTTAAATTTTGCCAGAGTAAGTAGGTAGATAAGGTTAGGCTCAGTATTTGCTTGTAAATGTGTATAGTTGTGTCTTTTATTCTATCCAGAGTGTGCTCACTGAGTTAAAAGGCATGTAAACTTTCTATCATGTTGAGTATTTTTAACAGATTGCAAATAGTTCGGGATGTTGTGGCTCTTTCAGATATTCAGTGCAATTGTGTCTTCCTGACAGAAACGCAAAAATTTAGAAATATATTCTGTAAATTTGGCTCATAAATGTGCAGTAACTGCTGTGAATTATCTTAATTCCTGTTCCCTGGATGACTTTTCACACTATGTACTATTTTACTTTGATTCAGTTTTGTTTGGTGAAAGTTTTATTGAATTTGAAGGGGAAACCTTTTGAAGGTTTTGAGCCCAAGGGGTCGGTTTCTAGAAAATTCTGACTGTAATCCTCCAAGATTTCTAGCAGGGCTGTGTGGAAAGGGCTGTTTCAGTTCCATTCTGTGAGATTTGAAAGTAGGTATAAATTAAATCCCTGTGTGTAGCTTAAGTAGATAAATATCCATAACGATCTGAGTCCTCCAGTGGTGAAGCTTCCTTCATCAAGGATGCTCCATTACTGTGAAGGAGTAACCTGTGTATTTTGGTAGATGCCAGGTGATTGTTTCTCACAACTAAATACTGACTTGAAATTTGTCATGTTTTGCTGAGTTTTGCCTAGCACTCTGTTTTTTTGATGTCTCCCTCATTGGTCATTTAAAAAAAAAACAACTTTTGGAAACAATAACAAAATCCATTACAAATAGTTTTCCTCTTTGCTTACCGGGGATACCCCAGTTCACATAACTGCCTTGAGAGACAAACAAGTTCTCAAAAGTCCTGGTGAAACATCTTTTACCTTTATGTTTGACAGCGTAACGGTTTTAAGTGTTTGAACTTAGGCCTGCTTAGCATTACTAATACAACTGTGTATTGGCTTTAGACAGCTGAAATGAATGCTTCAAGAAATCATGTCAAGTGTTCTTATGAGCCTACTCGTCACTGTATCCCGATATTTGCTGTGCTTATATTTCTGTCTGGTTTATTTCAGGAATTTGCAGCACTTACGAAAGAGCTAAATGTATGCAGGGAGCAGCTGCTTGAAAGGGAAGAAGAAATCGCTGAACTGAAAGCAGAAAGAAATAACACGAGGGTTAGTTCCTTGTCTTCTCCAAGATTACCCTTGTTAAAGCTTCTAACTTCATGGAGAAAAACTCTGGATGTTGAATTTGACAAGCTAAAAGTGTTTTTTCCTGTGATATTTGCACATGGATCGCTCTGGAAGGGCGAATGTGTGTTGATTAAGAAAGTTGGGATGGTTCTGCTGTGCAGAATCAGGAAAAGCTTGTAGGACAGCACTGCTGTCTGTCACTCAGCTTGCTGCTCGTTAAAGTTTTGTAATCATACAACACCCGAGATCAGCGGAATAAAGCGGCCAAACTGTAGGGATCTGTTCCAGCAGCTCAGCTGCTGCCAGCAAAAGACTCGCTCTCCCATTTAGAGCTTTTCCTCTGTGTATCCTTCTGACAAGCATGCGGTTCCTCAGATTGGTGGCGGAACTGAAAAAACCTGTAGAAACCTCCTTTAAAAGCTAAACTGAACAAGAAAGGTACGAAATGCGTTACCTCTGGTAGCACTTCTAACGGGTGAAATAATAAAACCAGATTCTTACACTTCATGAAACAGTCATGTGGTCTAGGATTTGAAGTTTAGGACTCAGTGCTTTTGGAGGCAAAGTTTTCTGCAACTATGCAGAACAGGAATAAATGTTGTTCCTTTTTTTTTGGTTGTTTTTTATTTTAGCTGTTACTGGAACATTTGGAGTGTCTTGTCTCCAGGCACGAGCGATCTCTCAGAATGACTGTTGTGAAGAGACAAGCTCAGTCTCCAGCAGGAGTTTCTAGTGAAGTAGAAGTTCTCAAAGCACTAAAATCTTTATTTGAACACCATAAAGCCCTTGACGAAAAGGTAAGGAAATATGGTAGCAAACATCTCGTACTGGGCCCACTTTCTGTTGTGCAGTTCATGCAGTTGTTGGTACTAGAGATGTACTTTTTCTCTGCAGTAAGATAGTGGCTTTGCTAGAACTGCATTAATAACTGCCCTCCTGAAGTGATATGTGCTTCATTAACTGTGCTAATGTAAACTAAGTGTAGTTTAGGAATAATATATTTGTTGTAGGAATGCATACGTTTGCTTACCTGTACTACAATATCAGGATTTTTCATTATGTAATATGAGAAATGGCCCAGAGAGAACAGGAGGAGAGGAATCTGCTTACGCTGTGATATTAAATAAAGCTGTATTAAAGGCACTCTGCCCTTTAGTTGTGCCTGATGTTGGCAACAGGATATGCAAGTGGTGAAGATTACTGTGAATTTTGCTGCCAGCTCATCGTTTGCTTAACTTTTGTGACGCACGCGTGTAAAGTCTGGCAAATGAGTTTACATGGAATTCTGTCTCTCCTTCCTTGTTGTGACCAAGCAAAAGAATACACACTCTGTGCCTTACAACAGGATAGGCAAATTCTGGATATGGTTTTTGTAGCCTATGTTGTAATTAATACTTAAGATTAAGCAGGTCTCATAAATGTCATGGAAATTGTGTCATTTGCTGTCTGAAATGGGATGGCAGCATGGCAATAAGCGAAATGGATTTCTTTCTCATTTGAATGATTTCAAATTATTTGAACTTAACTCTTTCAGGTAAGGGAGAGGTTACGAGTAGCACTTGAAAGATGTAGCTTATTGGAAGAAGAACTAGGTACTACACATAAAGAGGTAGGTGTCTTTTTTTAGAAGAAATCTTCATGTGTGCATATTGTGGTGTGTTAGTCAATATTTGAACACAGTATTTAGTCAGTTATTTAGTATTCACTTTCACTACTTGTTTTTGATTTTTTTGCCAAATGGGATAAGTATAATTTTTAACTTACTGGCTTTGAAAAAACCCACAAACCCCAACCCCTTGGCCCCCAAGCCAACAGAAAACCCCAACAAAACAACAAAAAGAGTTCCTGTGGCTTTAAAATAAGGATTTTTGGGTTGCAGTGGCATAACTTTTGAAGTGCCTGTGCCATATTTTATTAATACATACCTTGCAGTAGAATCAGTAATTGTTTTGCTCTTTTGCTTTTGCAGCTGTTCCTTATATTATTAGTGAGAAAGGAATTGACTTGAAACAGATGTATGTAAACTTTTCTTTTCTTTTAGTTAATGATTCTGAAAGAGCAAAATAATCAGAAGAAAACGCTTCCAGATGGGATGCTGGATATAAATCATGAACAAGAAAATACCCCAACTACAAATGGGAAGGTACAGTTACATGCTTTTTTTAAGCTGATGTCTGATTTTTAATCATTAAATATAATAATTTAATTTTAAGCTATAGTGAAAGATTTTGAGTGATGCTTTAATTAAAAAGTCTTAGTTACTACAATTTTTGCAGTCTACCCAATAATAAAATTATCTTGGGGGAGGGTTGTTTACAGGTAAGTAGCAGTTTCTTTTTCAAATTTCTGTGTAATATGCAAATACTCTTTTCTTTTCCGCCTGTTTAACAGCGATCCTCTGATGGTTCTTTATGCCACGATGAAAACCTTGCTAAAGTGATTGAACTCCAAGACATCATAGATAAGCAAAACAAAGAGCAGACGCAGATGAAAGAACGTCTTACTGCTTTGTCTAGCAGAGTAACGGAGCTGGAAGAAGATCTTGACACAGCTAGAAAAGACTTAATAAAATCTGAAGAAATGAACACAAAGTTACAGAGAGATGTACGAGAGGTGAGGAGTAAACTGTCAAAATTTGGGTAGTCACAAATGCAATTGCTTTATAAATTTCAGTGTCATTAGTGCTCAGATGGGCCTCTAGGCTCTTGAAGGTCTTTGGTTTGATAGGTGATGTGGAGCACGATGGTGAAAAGGTGAGTAGCAGATCAGTGGTGTAACATAATGAAGACCAGTCTTCTTAAGCATTCACCGTTTTAAAAAATAAGATAAAAAAGCTAATTGAACTTGTAAGCCTAAGTGAGACTATTCTTTCTTCTTCATTTTTGTGCAGAAAGAAATAACAGAGTATATAAGATTTTTTTTTAATTTTTTTTTGTTTGTGAGGTTTTTCCCCCCAATTTCATTGCTTATCTTGTTTCTTGCGTAGACTATGGCTCAAAAGGAAGACATGGAAGAGAGAATCACGACTCTTGAGAAACGCTACCTCGCTGCACAACGTGAAGCTACATCTGTGCATGACCTCAATGATAAACTTGAAAATGAAATTGCCACTAAAGACTCCATGCATCGACAGGTTGTAATTTGAAATAAGATATTAAGTACATTTTGCTCAGCATAAAACTGATGGACATAATTAATGCTCATACTGTACTAAAGTTTTTACTTTTAGGAAGATAGATATCATCTTTAATGTGCTATTAGGGATTGTTTTTCAGTAACTGGAGGAGTGCATTGTACAGATTTTTACCCTGGGAATGAGGATGAGACAGTTTACAGGAGAGAGGAAATGGTTTTGAGCTTTTTAGTGTACTTGATCTTGATGCAGCTGGGCTGTCCCCCCTATTAACTGATGATTTTTAAGTTGCTGTATGTGTATCCAAGCATCTTTAGTTTCATGCGTGAGAATTACTAATTCTAAGCCAAAACAGTTTTAAAATTTGTGGTTTGTAGCAATTATTATAGCCTATAAGAGAAGTAAACATTGCCTTACTGAGGAGGAAATTTGACACGTGTGTGTCCAACTTAAAACCAGAAATGGTTGTTCAGCCATTCATTTTCAAATTAGAGGCAGCCGGGCAACTCTTAGTCAAAAAGAGAAGTCCCTTTTAATGTGATTTTTTAAAAGAAATTGTACACACTTTAATTTAAGATAAAATCTGTGCTAATATGCATAGTGTTATTTAACATGTGAAGGATTTTTTTCCTTGATGTAACTCAATGCACAGCCTTGACGCTGAAAATTCACAACTTGTTCTATGCTGCTTCCTGTACTGTAACTATGTCTATTTGGTGATATAATTGCATTCAGAATACACAAAATTTTCTGCAGGAAAAAATTTGTAGAGAAAAAAGTTCTTTCATGTAATGAAGGGGAGGATGCCACATCTTTGGTTATGAAACCACTTTTGCACAGTTTGTTCTCCGTAGGTCTAGTGAAGGCAGCAATCTGTATCCTTACCTTCCTCTTTGAAAATTAATTACCATTTTAACACTTAATATTTGCTGATCATAATCCTGTGTAGAGTGAAGATAAGAATAGGCAATTGCAAGAACGACTGGAACTCGCTGAGCAAAAGCTCCAGCAGACTTTGCGAAAAGCTGAAACTTTGCCGGAGGTGGAAGCTGAGCTGGCACAGAGAGTTGCAGCACTTTCCAAGGTGAGTTAATTGGACGGTGTCCTCAAGACTCTATCTTCTCCTTTGGTGTCCTGCTACACAAAATCAGTTCTTAAAGTGTTGGGTTTGTTATATTGTGTTTCTGGTTTTCGTCCAGCTGGTTCAGAAACTGTTTCTCCTTGTTTTCTGTTCGTCTCTACAAATGCTCTCTGATTTATTTATTTATTTTTTTTTCTTTAAATTTCTGCTCTTTGGAACTTGAGCAGGTTTTCTGTTAACTCTGTTACATTATGGAAATGTCTCTCCGAATTATTACTTTGTTGCTTTTTATTAAAGTTCATTCAATAGTAGGCATAAAGTCTTTTAAAACAAGAACTGTTTCTGGAAGGGAAACCCAAATTTCTTCCACTGTTAACTAAATGAGGAGGAGAGAGAAGTAATGGTACTCATTAATATTAAGATTTTTGGAAGGTTGCAAATGGAATAATGAAGTCTGAAGAATTATATGTAGTAACAACAAATGAGCCTTTTCGTGTGTGTGTGTGTGTTTTTCTTTTAAAGCCTTAGTTTCATTTCTTTCCCTGTTATCTTTCCTGTCCCTAACTGGCTCTGTAGTCTGACCTTTTGTCTCCTGGGAGCTCTGCTGCTAAAGATGCTAAAGTATTGGAACTTACCACCAAGCTTAGGAAGGTAGAATTTGTATCTTAGTCCTTGTTTCTGCTTGCTGCTTTCTGCTTTGTCATGATTACTAACAAAAGGTCATATTGTCCAGGCTAGTGAGGAAAAGCTGAAAATGCATTTAGTTTTTATTTTTTTTATTATAATTTCTTAATTCTTGGGGATATGAATGAACTGCTGCCGTTGCAAGCTCACTTGCAAATAGTAGTTGATTCATGGTACTTAAGGGTGAGAGGCTTCATCATTTTGTTACTTACCATATGAACTCTTACTAGGTTCTTTTAGTGACAGAAAGGCATCTTTTCTGCATTGTGTATTACCATAAACGGCAGTTGCGCAAAGCATGTTAGATATATTATCGTGCTTCAATGTTTCTATGCTTTTAAAACCTTTTTTTTAAAAAAACACCACCAAATTCTAATTTTCTTTTCCAATTGACAGGCTGAGGAAAGACATGGCAATATAGAGGAACGACTGAGACAGATGGAAGCACAGCTAGAAGAAAAGAATCAAGAACTACAAAGGGTACCATATATATTATTGGCAAAGATACAAAGCTGGAAGAAAGAATCTCATTCCTTTCATGGCTGCCTACCATTTGGCAAAGCTGGTTTTATTTCTTATCTTTAAAATAAAGCCAGAGTTGGCTTTATCGGTATCAGCTGGCTGATGGTTGGGACATTTGAGCCACTGTACTATGGCTAACCTTAAATCTCCTGAAAAAGCTGAAAGTCTCCAATGAAAGTTTAGAAACACCTAATTGCTAGTTATACTTTCTAATGAGGAGACAGATCAAAAAACTTGCTGAATTAAATGACTATGGAAAAATTGGTTCCTAGGTTATAAATAATGGAATTGGCTCTGAAATCTGCTTTTTCTTGAACTGTAAGCTCAAATTTTCAAGCTTCTGATCTTGGAGCAGTTATTGAAGTCTTAAGTATCCCCTGTACTCCCTTAAAGAGCCATGGAGGTACATGCAGTATTCCTTATTCCTTTAGAAAAATATTTCTATTAAAGAAAGTGCATTTGGATTAAAGAAAGCTTACTGTTTTTACAACCTGGAAATTGTTATAGGTGCTGTAAATTTTAAGTTATTTTAGTAGCTTTTATGTATCTTAGGCTAGACAGAGAGAGAAGATGAATGAAGAGCATAATAAACGTTTGTCAGAAACCGTTGATAAGCTTCTGTCTGAATCTAATGAAAGGCTCCAGCTTCATCTCAAGGAAAGGATGGCTGCGTTGGAAGATAAGGTAACGAGTCACATTCCAGCAGATACATTAATTAGCTGTTCAACATTCTGTAGTGATTTGTGTATTTTTCGATATATCTGTAATTTCAGTAAATAAATACTAAATCCTTTTATTAATAAGTAGTTTTTGTTAAGGCTATTTTCTAGTGAGGATTTGGAAAATAGGTTCTTAAAATTCTTTTTATTTTTGAGGTTGCCCCTGTGCATTGTTCTACGGTGTTGAGAGGGCATCGTTTAAGATGCTTTATCCTTTCCTAGTTGACTGGTGTGGACTGTATAAATAGGCTGAAGCAGTGTAATACAGGAAGACTAAAGAATTAGGACTAGAAATTTGGGCTTTTTTTCAGTTTGGATTCTTTTATTTCCCACTGTTTTTGATTGCACCGGTTCCCCTGAGTCATTGTGGGATTCTTGGCAAGTTGAAACAATCTTGCATTTTCTCCTGGAGTCGATCATTTTGAGGCAGGTTCTATGGATGTAAACGAGCTGTTCTCTGTGTTGTTGGTGCACATCTTGGAGCTTTCCCCTGTATTCTATTAATCTTCTAACTTGTAGCATACTTGTACTTTACTCTTTCTTTCCCTTCTGCTTTTGGCTGTAGGTCCTTAGGGACTTTTCTTCCATGTGTGCCTTCATGTTAGATTCCCTTATTCCCATTAAACAAAGCAGTGTCTTCTGAAGTAGCACTTTGCTTGATGCTGACTTTGAATTGCTTTGTCTTGAATGAAAAAAAATACGTTGTTTCTGTTACTAGAGGGTGAAATGACTATCTGGGGAAATGCTTTAATAAAAGCTGAGTGGGTTTTGTTTTAAAGTAATTGCAATAAAATACTTCAATATATAATGATGCACTCAGACTTTTAATAAATGTTGGCTTTCTCTTGCATACGTGTCAACTCAGTTCTCATCCCTAAACCAAGAGTCAGGTAGCTGACACTGTCCTTCCAGAATTCCAGGACTGTGCTCCCATCAGATCATTACAAAGATTTAGTTCATTCTTTTTCCTGCTTTTGTGCTCTTGAAGCTGAGGGGAATTGGGTAGTGCACAACAAATGTAGGTCCTACTGATTCTCGTCCTTTGAGCTGACGATAAAGGTGCTTGTCAGCTGGCATCTAAGGCTGCAAACTTTGTCTTGTGGTTTTTTAGTTAACATCACTATTTTCAACATAAAACTTCTCCTAATGCTACAGAAATTCTTATTATGGGCCATGCTATGACATCAACAAGGTTGTTCTAACAGTCTTTATAGATTCCATTTCTGAGAAATAGCTGACTGCACTTACTTTTTTTTTAAATACTTGAATACTGGGGGGGTGTTTATGTGTTTTAGGGTTAACCCTATACCCTTCAAACCCTAACTACGTTTGTGAACAGCAAGGAAAATGCAGTTGTCCTTCACTGTGAGTTACAGCTTCTAGAAAAGTATTCTGGCTGTGGCTTCCAGCTCATTATTTTATAAGTTGGGAAGAAACAGGCACGTAAAATTTTAAGACTTTCTTTTGATCACTTGGGCTTTTTTCACGTATGAAACTTTATTACACATTTAAGATGCAAATAATGGTATTGCATACCTCAAGGAAATATGTTTTGCAGAACTTTTTGGCAATGGTGGAAAAGGAAAAGAAGGTGACACAGTTATAAGTTTCCTATTAGAACGAGGAATTTCTGATTTATTTATTTTTTTTTTTCTTGGTGTCACATACTACAGTCAAATACAATAGTTGAAATTCTTTGATTGTTGTAGCTCAAATGTGTTCTAAACTCTCATATGATTCTTAGTCTGAGTTTCGAAACTGCTTTGAGTAAGGACATCGTGGTAGTCATAAGTATTTATATTTATTGGAGTTGTTTAAATGTCACGGTATAACTGTAAAGAGGACAGCTCTGATGTCAATTAAGACCCATAATTCACTGAGTGTTGCAGTTCCAGAGGTATAGTGTATCCCAGATATTACTGTATTGTAATTTTGTAGGTCAGGCAAGTGAAAATAAAATGAAAACCTAATGACAACAGCAAGTAATGCCTTGATAACCACTCAGGGAATTACTTTGAATTATTGTAGCTGCTTAATTATTCTTTTTTTTTTTTTACTAGTTTGTCAAACAGAGCTCTAAAAGGCTGGTATTGGTATTAAATTTTTATGGAACTTATGCTGTTACTAAATCCTTTATTTAGAGGGCTGTGCACCTGAAAGGAAAAACCTTCCAACTATAATCAAAGTGAAATGATGTAAGCAGTAAAGTATCTGTACCTTAAGATGCATCTGTACAGTGTTGACTGAAATTTTTTGCTACTCATCTTGTTTATGGTTTAAGACTTGAAAGCTTTTATAAGTATATTAATTTGTGATACATTTTATTTTAGAATTCACTTCTTCGAGAAATTGAAAATTCCAAAAAACAAATAGAGGAACTTCAGCATGAAAAGGTATAAAACATATTTTTTTGAAATATTATATAGGAAAATATTTGCTGTGTTGCTACATAGCAGGGCCAGATTTGAATTCCCCGTAAAACTTAACATGAGCTGGTCTCTTTAAAAGTAGGGGGCTGTTACTGCTCGTTTTATGGTACTGTGTGACTCAGTTTTATGAGGGTTTTATAGGTAACGCGTAGCTTTTTACCAAAAGACTTAACACACTTCTGAATATGTGTAGTGGCTGGATGTATTGGCAATTTGCCAAAGTTTGAAGATTGCATAGAATTTTTATAAAAATATATATTTTTTTTTCATATTGTTCATAATGTACGTATGACCTTGAACAGCAAAAAGAAAAGATAAATACTTTTTAATATTGGGTGTTTCCCCAGGTGTACTGCATCTCCCCAAATCATTCTAGTAAGTAGTGAGGCCAAACTGTAGAGGCTGTGCTTCTGTAAGGAAGTGAAGAATGTATTCAGAATATTTTGCCGAATGTGCTTTGAATTTTTGCAGTTTTCACCCAAGGCACAGATGTTCATCATCAGCCACTTTTTATTAGTCTTTTTGTTGTTTTCTCATTCATTGGATTTCTCTCTTGTTAAATGCTCAGTTTCTAGAGTGTGTAAAAATGTCCAAGTTAAAAGTGAATGTGTTTAGAACCTTTTGTGCACAAGGCTTGAAAAATCTTGTTTTATCACTTAATTATAATAATGTTAGTAATATGTGAATTTTATTTAGTAGATATTTTTAAAACACATATTGTCATTACCTAGAGTCACAGTGCAGACAGGCAACAGAATTATTCTTGGATGCCCATTTCTGACGGTGCTGTATTGTGTGTAGCAAAAATAATTTTTACATTTTATGTCATTGAAGGGCATGTTTTAAGATCTGTTATTTCTGAAAATTCATAGAAATGAGGTCAAAAAACTAAATGTTAATTTAGAAGTCAGTATTTGACACTGCTTTGTTTTTTTTAAAGTATATTGTTATGTATGTTATCTATTTATTTTTTACAGGATCAACTTGTATTAAATGTTGAAGCATTAAGGGCTGAAAATGACCAAGTGAGACTCAGAGCCACAACACTTCATCATAGGTACCAGCACTAGTTTAGTGATGTCTAATTTCTTTGAAGTCACTTTGCTAAATTTAATTTTGTCTATTATAACTGAAAATTCTTTATTCATAGCTATAAAACTTTATAGCTTAGTATTCTTTGTAGAGCATATAAAGTACTTTTTATACTGCTTAAAGAAAATGGGCACTGGTGAGACAACAGGAATCCCTTGGGTGGGTTTTTTTGGTTTGTTTTCTCCTTCCCTCTCCCTTCCTGAGGATAAAATGTTTCTTTGTGTTCCAGCCGACCTGATTTCAGATACCCTGTGACATCCTCCTCTGTGGCTGACAGTCACACGGACTCCTATGGCACCTCATCAGTATTGAGGCGTCCCCAGAAAGGACGTTTGGCAGCTCTCAGAGATGAACCTTCAAAGGTAATAGAACTCTGAAATTTAAAGTAAAATTTAAAGTAAAAATAGAACTTTGGCAAAAAAAATAGATGAGGCTAATCACACAATGAGGTTTCAGAATAGGAGTACATAGCAATAAGCTGCTATATATATCCTGTTTTACTGGCTCTTGCACAACTACTAGTCTTTTTAATTGTTAAAAAATAATTGCACGATTATTTTGAAGTCCCATTTGTATTAAGTGTGATAAGCCTGTAAAATACAGTTTGAAACGGTCCTACTTTTCATGTCTGTACGCTAACTAATTGCCCTTCTGCAAGCAATTTTAAGTCCCTTTCATCACACAAATTCTCATTACATAAAGCTGTTTCTGGATTTGATAGCAAAATTCTACTGTAATTTTGAGTGTATATAGCCAAGATATGTGATGTTTTAATTTATTCAATGGGGCTGTCCATTTTTAAATTACACTTAACTGTAAGATGCAAAGTTTTCTACATTATAGCTTTTTTTTTATATTTCTCTAAACTGCTGTCTTGATGGATGCATTCAGCATGTAAGTGGGCTTTTTAAGAATCATTTTAAACATCTTGAAAACCAGTAGAAATGTTTTTCCCATTGGAGTTTGGATTTGGATTTTCATTTGAATTAATTCTCTTAGGTTCAAACTCTGAACGAGCAGGACTGGGAGCGAGCCCAGCAGGCGAGTGTGTTGGCAAATGTGGCACAAGCATTTGAAAGTGATGTTGATGTGTCAGATGTTGAGGATGACAGGGAGACTATATTCAGTTCGGTTGATCTGCTGTCACCAAGCGGTCAGGCTGATGCTCAGACTTTGGCCATGATGCTTCAAGAACAGTTGGATGCAATCAACAAAGAGATCAGGTACGGTCTATCTGCTGTTAAGGTTTTGCTAAAAGTGAGTTTCTGTGACAATAGAAAAACTTACTCGGAAAATGGTGGTTGCCCATTCAGTTTCCTGGTGGGGGGAGTTGACAGAAGTACCAGTTTGCTTATGTCTAAGTACTATTTTCTGTTTTTCTTATCTTCAGTCCCATTTATGAAAGGGATTGTGCATTACTATTTCAACAGAAACCCCTGCATGGTGGTGATAGCAGTGCTATGGATTAGAAGATTTTTCAGTGTGGCTGTTTTGCTGCCTCCTCCTAATGCCCAAGGCAGCCATTCTGTTTATATGTTACTTGTTTAAATCATAGAGTGGTTTGGGTTGGAAGAGACCTTAAAGCCCATCTAGTTCCAATCCCCCTGCCATGGGCAGGGACATCTCCCACTAGACCAGGTTGCTCAAAGCCCCATCCAGCCTGGACTTGAATGTTTCCAGGGAAGGGGCATCCACAGCTTCTCTGGGCAACCTGTTCCAGTGTTTCACCACCCTCGCAGTCAAGAATTTCTTTCTAATGTGTAATCTAAATCTTCTCTCCTTCAGTTTAAAACCATTGCCCCTTGTCCTATTGCTACACTCACTCATAAAGAGTCCCTCCCCATCTCTCCTATAGGCCCCAACGTCATATTCCTTTGAAACTTTTTTTTTTTTTAGACTTATACAAGAAGAAAAGGAAAACACAGAGCAACGTGCAGAGGAGATTGAAAGCAGAGTGGGTAGTGGAAATTTGGATGCTCATGGTCGATTCCGGTCCATGAGCTCCATTCCTCCTCCCTATGCCAGTGGTTCTCTTGCTGGTTCTTCCCCTCCGGGCAGTGGCCGCTCCACCCCACGGCGGATCCCACATAGTCCAGCTCGGGAAGTGGACAGACTTGGTATCATGACACTGGTAAGTATCTGTTAACTTTGATTTTTTGGATGAGTGTTCTTTTTCTCTAGGAAATGGGTTGTTTGATTTCCCCTTCCTCTCCGTCTTACTCAGCTGTATTTTTCCTTTCTCTAGGTTTTTCTACTGCTTCCTTTCAACTTCTATAAAAAGTGTAAGATACAGTCATAATGATTAGGAAAAACGTTCACAACTCAAGTCTATTAATTGGTCAACATCTCATGCCTAAGTATTCTGTCTGTTGTTATGGTCCTTCTGGCTCCTCTTCCTAGAACAAAAAATGTTTTCTTTCAAACCCCTGGTACAGCATCCTGTTTCTCCCTCTGCTTTAAACTTTATTTTTAGAGTCTGCTATTGCACTAAAAAGTGATTTGCATATATTGCATTAATCTTGAAGATAGTGGAGGTATCACAGCTGTTTTATGAGCGCTAGTGCCTTGTTTTAGCCTGTTAAGACTGGCAGGTTAAAGAAGTATCTGTTAGACCTCGTAGCTGATGAATTAGTAGCTTGGGTTTAGCAGTTCAGTGCGTAGAGAAAGATGGACCCATTCTTTTTACATTCATATGACTGCTTGGAAAATTAATCATTCTAGGAGCTGCTTTATGCATGTAAGCCTACCTGGAAAAAAAATACAAGTTTTCTACTCTTTGTTCTTCCATAAATGTTAACCAAACTTAAAAGTTTCTCATATCTGAAATAGCTTTCACTGAGGGTGCATCTTGGATGAGCAAGTGCTCTCCAGGAAAAGCTCCTTCTCTAATTTAGCCCTGGATACATTCCTTTGTCTCTGGATTTGCATATGCATTTGGAAATGGTACTTCCTACTTGTACATGCAACACCATATTTAAAATACTTTATTGTCTTGGATTGCTGCACCTGCATTGATGCCTACACTGTACCCATCAGTAGCCAAGGAATGTGTCCCATTGCTGTAAGAGCAGGTGGATTGTAAATGACTGACCTGACTCACTGGGATCTCTTAGCTGGAATACAGAAGTTTTTAAAAGCAACTAACTACTTGTGCTGGCTTTTTAAAATGAATGTGTATGTATACCAAAAAGTCTATTTTTTCATAAAAAAGGAATAATTTTGCCTTTCTTGCATTTAAAAAAAAGTAAATCATTGTACTAGGTATAGCCATATATCCATGAGCAAGCACACTTATTGTACATAAACTAACAAATTACAAAATGTGGAGTGCTTTATATTCGAATTTTTCACAGTAATAAGTAGTTAAGCTAAGTACTTCTCTTACAGAAAACCATAAACAAATTTAAGTAGCTATTTTCATGAAAACTAGATCAGAATGTTTTATTTTAAAATGTAATGTAAGTGAACAAAAGTAAAATAGTTAGGTTCACTTTAAATCATAGGAATTGTGACTCAAAGGCACTTGATCCATTGTTTGCAGTTGCATTTGTCTGACAATTTAGTACCTGGCAACTGATTTGTGAAAATCATATATTGGAATAGGCTGCCCAGGGAGGTGGTTGAGTCCCCATCCCTGGATGCATTTAAGAGACGATTAGATGTGGTGCTGAGGGATATGGTGTAGGGGAGGACTTTGTAGAGTAGGGTAGATGGTTGGACTCGATGATCCCAAGGGTCTCTTCCAACCTAGATGATTCTATGATTCTATGAACATGAAAGCAAGAAGCCACACTTCTAGAATTGCAGCACAAGAGCTTTATAGAAACTTTTTGAACGGTTTATGAAATATCAGACTGAGTTCCTCTGGGGTTTTTCCAACGTTATAATAGAAAGTTGCATTAGTTTACGAGCACAGTGGCAACATTAGCTTAATGCCAACTGCAGTAGTGTTAGCTGAAAACCCCTCATGATTAAAATTAATTAAAAAGCATCAACACGATAAATTGTGAAACCTATAGCTCTCTTGAAAAGTTCTTGTGGGCATTTTTTATTCCATATGGTAAATGTTTTTATTTTTATGGATTATCAGATCTAATAGGTGAAAGATCCAGTAAGGTTAAAATGAGTCTGCTGTGCTTTGTCTAAAACTTTAGGGGGGACTAGATGATCTTTAAATGTCCCTTCCAACCCTTTGGAAATAATTTGTCCCCAGATACAATGATAATTATTAAATAAATTATCTCAATTAAGCTTTTGTCAGCATCGGTCTGAATAATTTTATAACTTGTTTGTGTAACTCAGGGTGCAGTGGCAGAGGTGGGGAGCACCTTGGAAGTGAGTTACAGAGGAGAAAATAAAACCGGTGGTAGACTCTTGTACAAACGTTGCAGCACTTTAAACTTAGTAAAAAGTACAGAACACTGTTAATGTATAGAAAACAGCTATTGTTGGCACTTTGGCAGTTATTAAGGTATGGGTGTTTTTTATGCTGTGTAGGAAACAATTGGAGGAATCACTAAGGTGTGAGGAGGGACTAGTGCAGAGAATGTACGAAGCCGCTATGGTTACGTGGAGGTTGTAGAGTTCAAGGCGAGTCTTTGTCGTTTGCCAGGAAATCCTCTCACTTTTTAAAAGCAACACCCTACACTCCCATGTGCTTTACTGTTTTTCTTGCTGAAGATAATGCACGTTTTATGTGCTAATTTGCCTGTGGTACCAATACATTGAAATATCTACGGTACTTCTGTAGATAACCAGCTCGAAGTCTTGATTATTTTTTTTCGTTACTTATCCCCTCTTCAGGGATACATTTAAGTAATCTGTGATTTGAAGAGTACTTCATACTATGTATCCTTCTCTGTGCCATTGCTGTAATTGTTATTTATATTCTCCCTGATGTTTTGTCTGTAGTAGTTGTTTCAGTCTGTGCTACAGTTTACAATAAATATGGCTTTTCCAAATTTCTTTTCTTTGCATGCATCTATCAGCCTAGTGATTTAAGGAAACACCGTAGAAAGGTAAAAATCTTTAGTTTATTTATTGCTGTGCCCCTTCATCTCCTTCCCTGTCCCCTAACTCATCATTGGGTAACAGGAACATAAAACAATTCATTTGCAGTGTAGCATTAAAATAAAGCAAAAGTATATACTCCTTGATATTATATGTAAAATGGTTTATCATCTTAATGTCAGGGTGGGTTTGGTTTGGTTTGTGGGATTTTTTTTTTTGTTTGGCTTATTTTTGCTGGTATGGGGGACTGTTTGAAACCACTACTTTGCAATCTTCATGAAACAATATTTAATTTTAAAGACCTGTTAGCGCACACCCAAAAAAGTCTTAATTTCTGTTATTCAAACAGAAGAGATAAGCCATAGCCCCAGGTACGTAGAAACTGACATCATAGAATTGATGATCTTGCTAATAATTGTCTAAAACACGTAACAATGAGAATCCAGACGCTGCTTTTTCACAGGACTTTTTGGTTTTCTGTCTTTGCTTAAACTGAAGTCAGGTTTATTAGTTCCATGGTGCTCAAGACATTACTTCATTCATAGAGCGAAGAACTAAAAGATAAGCGCACTACTTGCTCTTTTCACAAGCTAAGACTGAAATTTAGTAGTTTGTCACTGAAGGAAACAGAAAATATAGAAAGAAGTCAAAAATAGGCAAGTGGAGAATGGTAAGAGTAAGAGGAATTATTTAGCACTGAAATAACTGGTTTTTTTCCTTTCAATATTTTGCGTAGTGTTGATACTGCTTTCAGATTTTGTCATTTCCAGCTAACCTCCCAATTTTTCATTCATTTTCCTTTAGTCTCCAGCTTCTAGAGACGAGGTACGAGATGATAAAACCACAATAAAATGTGAGACCTCACCACCTTCTTCACCTCGATCTTTGCGTTTGGACAGAGTCCAAAAAGGAGCTTTGCATACAGTGAGCCATGAAGATATCAGGGACATACGAAAGTAAGTAGCTGTGAATAAACCCAACCTACCAGTAACCTCGTATTTCAGATTATCAGAATAAAACCCTAAAACTGGAAATACAGGGTTTTAGTCTAGATATTGAAGTGTTTCTCTAAAGTAAAAAGCGTGAACACATAAATGGGTGATTATGTTACATAGACAGTAAGAACACAGATTTTGATAATGATCAGAAATGGCTTTATGTGTAGAATTCTTCTGGAACTTAAGGTCTGCATTAAGTTTGCTTTAGAAATGCAAGACATACAATTCCAGTCTTTCATAGACTGGAATTTAGCTATACATATTCAGAAATAAGTTGCAAAATTACCATCATTTTGATTGACGGCTGTTTTTTTCAAAGTGCCTGGGTATCTGGGATGGATTCCATTCAAGAATTTAAAACTTCCATTATCTCCCTCAGTTTGTCAGGAACTTGTGTTGTCAACTTTGTTCTCTCTGAATTGCACTTCACACACTTTAATTCTTGTTTCTTAAAAAAAGTAAGAATTGACTTATAGTTCCATGCTATGGCATATAAATATTATATCCCTTTCTTGCATGATTTAATCTTTTCCACTGTTTTTTCTACTTAATGATACGTATTTTAGAGAGATGTTTCTTTTCATGACTCATTAAAAGGTGAAATTAGATGTTGTTAGTAAGTTACAGAGCTTTTAACTTGCACAGAAACCTGAACTTGTCTCTCACTGTGTTAAGCCAGTGAATTTGTTGAACATGTGCTTCTTTATGACTTCTTTTTTTGTAAAGCTCAACAGGCTCACAAGATGGGCAAACAAGTAACCCTAGTAGCAGTAACAGTAGCCAAGATTCACTTCATAAAGCCCCCAAAAAGAAGGGGATCAAATCCTCTATTGGCCGCTTGTTTGGCAAGAAAGAAAAGGGACGACCTGGACAAACAAGCAAGGAATCATTAGGACAAGGTTGGTTTTGTTTTATTTTGTTTTGTTTTTCTTCACGGTAAGAGAGAGTGAAAGACTGAATTTTAGGATGTATGTATCAGTTTGTATGTATTTAGGACTGATTATTTTGATGATGTAGAGCATTTTTTGGAATTAGTGTCACTAAATCTTCTGATAGGTCCTTTTATGGGTGTAGGATGCAAGTTCAACTGTTCAGTTATTGCTGTCTTTAGTCTCACGTAGCCCCGTTATTGAACCTTATTGACCTGTTACGGCTTCTTTTGTGAAACAAAAATGTCAACTGTATTTCGGAAGTGAAAGAGGCGCTTGTTAGTATTGACACCAACATGCATGTCTTCATTTTAGACCCAAAGGAACTCCCTTAAAACAAACCCAGCTGGCTTAATACCAGCTTACCTCTCTCTCTTGTAATTCTTTGCAAAAAGCAGTACCCTTGATGTTAACACCAAGCATTAGTGGTAATGGAACACTGAGAATTTATCTTACAGGTGGTCGAAATGTTCTCAGTGTGATTCCAGCTGGTTTTAGACAGCACCTGCTTGAGTCCATACCAATCTCATTTTCTTTCCTATTTTTACACATCATTTTGATGGGTATTAATTCAACTAGAAAATGGAGGGTTAGATGAGCTTGGAGGTTTGGCTTTGTACATTTCTGATCAGCAGTATTGCAAAGAATTACATACTTCTGTTCAGGAAAGCAGTAGTGATTTTGGAGTTGTAACTGGCCAAAACTGAGAAGATAAAAAGATTGGGGTTTGTTTTGGTTTTTTGTAGTTGGCATGGCAGAAGGAGATGGTTCCTCTCAGGATGCATTAGGTCTCAGCAAGCTTGGAGGCCAGGCAGAAAAAAACAGGAAAATGCAGAAAAAGTAAGTTATTGTATATTTTTAATCCTTTGTTGTTAAGGTATTGCTTTGTTTAAAAGTGTACTGTTTCCTTTTTTTTTGTATTGTTTGATTTCAGGTGTTTTTGCCTAGTATGGTGCTACTGTGTTCATGAATTTTTTTTCATTTCAAGTTTGTCTTGATATTTTCTCTCATGCATTTTAACAGCTGAAATCTTTTTTCCTTGCACTATATCCCTGATTTCCTTTTTTTTATATATTGTGACTATTTCCTTTTTTTAAGGTGCCTTTTCAGTGTGTGTCCAAGAAAATTTTTAGTGTGATGTTTACCTTTTGAGTATTGCATGCTTTTTTGTTCCCAGACTTAGAAGAGATGAAGCAAAGGCATTAGTTGTAGGTGAAAAACAGCTACTGCTACTAGTAGAAATCTTGACTTGATGCTTATATGGTATTACAGGAAACGGTAAAATTTATAGAAGTAGGATCAGGCATTCTTTGCATTTTTCTACCCAAAGCTGAGCCGTATACCTTGCACTTTTGTTGTTTCTGTTCTGTTCAGCTGTCTTTACTCTGTGTCAGAAAAGCTGACCAAGAGCAGATATATTTTCCTTTGTTAATTGCTTTCTGAAGACAGAATTGTGAATGTTGAAACGAAAGTGTGCTGACTTTCTCTTTGTGAGAGATTTCTTGCAGTACCTAAGTTTTATTAACAAATAAGAATAATGCCTGGTGGCTGCTAATGAAAGCCAGCAGTGTGTTGGTTTAAAAAGTCAGAATGGAATGTGGTTTTGTTTGTATAACAGAGCACTCGGCTGTTTTTCTTCAGACTGTTACACTGAAGGCAACCGTACTTATTATGATCTGGTATTTTCCCTTTTCTACAGAGCTTTAAAGTCATACCACATCTTGGTTGAATAAATAATTTTAATCTGGTCATACGAAATAGTGCTAGGCCTGTTCTTTGAACAACATAGATCTTTCTCAATACCAGCAACAAATTTCATTCTAGGGTAAAGCGATCGATACTGTCTTGCTTTAATAAACACAAGAAATGCAGTTGCAGATAAATCATGGCTTTTCTTTGTAAACATTCTGCCTTTCAAAAATTTCCTGGTATTGCTTAAAAGTATGCCTCATGGCTGCGTGTAGTTGATTGCTTAAAATGCAAGCGTCTATAATAGACAAATGAGAACTTTTAGTTTGAAATTGCCTTGCCTGGCAATTAAATATGAGTATGTGCTTATTCACAGGAAGGTGTCTATGATTCAGATATTTCAGTGAAAGTGGGTATGAAACAAGACTGTGATGAAGATAGGTATCATAATATTTAGTTTTATTACTCTTACTGCTGAGAGCAGCAGCAGGGCGCATTGAACTTCCAGAAGAAGCAAATTTTACTATTTTAAAAATTCCAGCAAGAGACTTTAATCCAGCTGTTTCGGAATCCTGACAGATGTTCTGAACGTAGGAAGCAATATTATTGCAGTGTGTCAAAGATCCCTTGCTGCCTTCTCCAGGTGCTCGTTATCAAAAAGAAAAAGCAGTGAAGCTGCTCTGAATTGCTTTTCACTTTGATATTGGAAAAGGGTGGAGTTAAAATAAATACTCAAGGCCAACTGTTCGCTTATAAAATCCTGTATTCAGCAAAAAGAATTTCAGTTACCTGAATGCTTGAAACAATGACAGCTGTTTCTATTTATACTTGTCTCTAATCCCTATTTGCTTGCTTATCTTTCTGATTTCTGCATGCATGCATACAAACAGGCCAAGGGCAGTATTCAGTCTTTTTACTAACAAAAACCTATTTATAGTTACAGAATTAAATTACAGTATTTGTTATTTGTCTGGTTTTGTATGCTTTTGAGTTCAGTTTAATCCTAGATTTATATTTTCATTGTTTTATTTTCCTTTTGTTTACCATTTCATGTGGTAGTGCAAAATCAGGGTAAGTTTATATTTATTTTATTAGGTTTGTTGTGATATTCTGATAAATCTCCCTTGGATTTTTTAGCAATATATTAAAAGCTCTAACTTTTTTCAAAAAAGTCTAATTCTGAGAGGAGATGCTAGATTCAAACAATTTGTGTTGCTAAAATAAATCCAGTGTCATCTAGTTGTGTCTTAATTTGCATGGTGTGAATTTTTATAATGCAAATATTAAATGGAATTAGTTTTCTAATTTGGGGTTTGAGAGTTGTTTAGCAATAGTGGATATTTGTGGCAGTTTATTTCCAACCTAGATGTATTTCTGTAAAACCCATGCTCTTTGTTTATTAAATTTCTTTTTAGTGTTTTGTTCATGCTGTTCATCTTTGTGAGCTGTACTATCGACAGTGTTTGCCACAACTCTATTTGTGCTTTTCTGTGTACAACACAATAAACTTAATACTGTGTGCATCAAAAAGGAAGGCAACCCTAAATTTAAGATAGCTCTCCTTAAAAAAAAAAAGTTATACACGAAAAGTTTATTACATACCTGAAATCAGTATATAATACAGATACTAACTTTCCACTGATGCTGTGCCTGAAATTAGTCTTATTTTCATCTCATGTTTTGGTACTGTTGCCTGTTTTTACACTTTCCAACTCTGTCATTTCCATAAGTATCACTCTCTTCACCACCTTCCCTGCAGCATTTTTTCTTCTTTTAACTTCTTCCAAATCCGTTATCTTCAGTTCCATCCAAGCAATCTGGAATACAGCATTCCCCTTTGGCTGCAAGTTCTGGATTTATCCATTCCCATGCTGTCTTAATCCACTGACAAAGTGATGTTGCTCTGGGCTCCTTTATTTTCCTTGTTGGGTCAGCGAATGCTTGCCAAGAGCCATTCTAAATACAAATCCTTTAAATGGTCTTTAAAGGGTCTTGTGCGTTCGCTACTACATCAAGCACCTGCAGTTTTGACATCATTCCTCATCCCATATGACCACAATTTCTTTGTTCTCCACAGCTGGTGTTAGATGCCTTTTGACTGTGGGTAACAACAAGCGTTCCCCTCCTGCAGCAGCACATTTGGCCTCCCATTCCCAGTGATATTCAGCCAACTTTTTATTAAGTCCTTAGACATCTATCCCTTGGGTTTGTCACCTAAGAGTTATTCTGGTAGCCAGCTACTCCTTTGACATTGTTTTTTCCTTGGTGGTGCCAGCTTTTTACCGTCTGTTAACACTGCCAACACTACTGTAATATTATTTTTTTTTCCTCACAAAGATATGAGGCTGGATTTTTGCACTCACTTCTTAAATGGTATAATTGGATGGCCTGGGAAACTAAACTGGCCTGTCAGTTGTGATCTTTACATAATCTGATCACGTCCCACTGGAATGCAGCGAGTTTCTTGGTGAGGTTGGAAGGGAGTTGTTGGAAAAGTGAAGTTCCCTGCTATAGGAAAAAACCACTGATGCATCATTTGCAGATAAAACAGCAACTGCCTTTGAATTCTTCCCGTGAGATGTTTTATGCCTGTGCTCTGTCTTGAGCTTTCAGGGTAATGATTTCCCACGCAAGTAAGTTTCTATCTCTTCTTGCATATAAACAGATCCTGCTATTAATTTTCTACTTCATGGATGTGTTTCCTCGTTGAATAATTTCTGCATAAAGTTACCTCATAAACACTTTTCATTGGTTTGTTTCTATTTCCACATGTTTGCCTCCATCACGTAGCCCTTCCCTCCAGCCACACTATTGTTTTCTGCATACAATTCTACCATGAGTTTAAAGTTTGCATCATAACCTCTCCTCACGCTTCCCATACATGCCCTGTACTGCTCATCTTCAAATGATTTGCTGTTTCGTGATTAACCTGGAGTATCCCAGGAGACTTATAAAACTAACAGGAATTACACTGCAATTCTTTGAACTCCATAGGATACCCCAAGCAGCTGGGGTCTTCCATCACTAGTGAACCTCCCTCACTGCACCCTTATCTTACCATAGCCACCAAAAAGGAAGACAAAGACACCAATTTGGAAGTTAAACTACTTGGAAAAACCATTGTGTTCCTTTCTGGCAAATACAGTATTAAGTATTTTATTGTGTTCTTCTCAAGCAGTATTCTTTAACATCTTATTAAATTATTTTTCTCAACAAAGTGAAGCAAAACTGAATGTGTTCAGGGGCAGTGATTTGTGGGATTGATGTAGCGTGTTCCACGGTAGCAGGATAATAGCTAATCCTTTATTCCTAGTTTAGAAATATATGGGGTTTTTTTGAAGGTTACAAATATGTATTAGCTTTTGTGGTCCTCTCTTCTTTGTTAGTGAAATCTAGCTAGTGAGCTGCCAACTGCTGAACAGTATTTCTGCCTTCACTGTTGGGTCTTAAAATGGGTATGTTAGAATGGTTATTTTTTAACCAATTATCTGGCAGTTCCTTCCTTCCTCCCTTTTTTTCATTCGTAGGCAGCACATTAAATTAGGATCCGAGTATTGGAGGTTCTTGTAGAGCAAGAGGAATTTACTGACATGCAGGTGGAGAAATAGCATTGATAAAACAGTTGCTAGTGTATTTATTATTTCATTGATTATTTTTTATATTTAATTATCTGCCAATATAACATGGGGATCCTCGTGCAGAGGTAGCAAAGAAAGCTACTGCTCTGTCTATAAGCCCTTTTCAAGATGTCTTGCTTGGTAGTTTTTGAGTATCTGTAAATTTTAAATATTTATCATCTTAGATCTGTTCAGTGATACATTTCTGAAGGCAGGGAGGCTTTATTTGTTTTAAATTGTGAGAAAATGATCAATACATAACGTAGGATCTTCAATGTGTAGTATTGCTGCTTATCTCAGTTCTGCACTTGCAGACATGAATAAAAAGCATAAAACAGTAAAAACTGTCCAATTAGGTGAGGTTGTTTTTTTAAACTTGTAAATACAGTGAGTGGAGACCTAAACTTTTATGACTAGGTTTCAAAAGCAGCTTAAATATGCTTTTTTTCAGACTTTATCCATTTTTTTCAGACAAATGTATCCCAGCAGCATTGCTTGCTTGATCCTGCAACACTAGTTTTTGTCTTTTGGTTTATCAAATGTTTTTGGCAGCTATTTATAGGGCTCTTGTGAGCTTCCATTGTTTCTGTGAGCTGAATTGTCAATATTAAAGTTCAGTCTCTTCTGTTTCAGAATAACAAAGGAAATGGTGTCATCGTAGGGGATGAAAGCTGAGTTTCAGTCCCCAGCCTTTCAGAATATAATTGCCAAAGCGTGGCGCTCTGAACAGAATGGCTGTCTGAAGCTGGGCCTGAAATTCTGACAGGCTTACTGGTGCAGGCTAATATTCACCAATTAAAGGGTTACTGCCCCAGTTCCCAGCCTCAACAGCCTGATGGACGAATATTTTGGATGACAGGGGTATCTGGTACTCAGATGTTTCTGCAGGTCTCAGATCTGCACGTTGAGGAAAAATGACAGCTTTGGTTCAGCCTAATTTGCTGAACAGAAAATTGCAGCAATTGAGAATCTGACTGACAAATAAGCCTGACATTTCCACTTTATGTTGGCAGAGTTGGTTAGAGTGTCAGTGATAGTTTCAGACACAAATTTCCGAAAGGCAAGATTCCAGTATCTTTCCCGCTTCGAAATTTCCTACCCAGTTCAGCTCCCCTGTAGTCCTTGCACATGTGCTGTGGCTGCCTTAGCAGCTGTATTGTATAATGCTGAGAAAGGAAGAAAGTTAACTGTTGGAAAGAAAATAGTAAATTGAATGCAGTGTTTCAATTTTAACATCTAGTAGTAACTAGTTTCTCTGGTGTTAATAACTATTTCTGTAATTGTAGGCATGAGTTGCTAGAGGAGGCCAGAAGACAAGGTTTGCCTTTTGCTCAGTGGGATGGCCCTACTGTGGTGGTGTGGCTGGAGGTAAGCGGTCCCTCCAAAATAAATAAAAAAACCCACCTCAATGTACATCCTTCTAAAGAATTTAAGATTTTGGAGGCAAGGAATGTTTTCCAGATCCTGCTAACTTCTTTCTTTGTGTGTTTCAGCTGTGGGTTGGGATGCCAGCCTGGTACGTGGCTGCTTGCCGAGCCAATGTGAAAAGCGGTGCTATCATGTCAGCCTTGTCTGATACAGAGATACAGCGTGAAATTGGAATTAGCAATCCTCTGCACAGGCTGAAGCTGAGGTTGGCCATTCAGGAAATCATGTCACTGACAAGTCCATCTGCCCCTCCCACCTCAAGGACGGTAAGGAAAGTGATCCAGCAGTAAACATCTTTTAGAACCATTAGAATTTCCAAAAATTCTGCTGCAAACATGTAACTGAAAGGATTTGAACTTCAGATAAGAATTTCTGGAAACATTATATCATAGAGGAACACATTATTTAAAAATAGGATGTTTATTACTTTAATGAAAATTAAATGAAGGAATAACTACATTTTCTTTCTCAAGGAAACAAAGTTTATATCAGTGTAAGTATGTAGTCCAAAATATTTAGAGAACATGTTTATTTGGCTCATCTTTTGGTCTCAGAAGAATTTATAATACAGATGAAGTACAGATGTGCATACAGAAATTTTTTAAATGATTGGAGGCTCTAATAATTGATTTGTGAGGCCATTAACTCCGAATAACGATTCAGGCTACATACACTAGGAATCCACCTGTCTCTCTATACTATAGTAAATTTAGACACTTAAAAGTCGGTGTGAATTCCCTCCTGAATCGGTCTGCCCTGCAATTTAAAGTTATTCCTGAGATTCCTGGGATTACGTGCTAGACTCCAAATGCGTTTTTCAGATTAGAGCAAAGTCAAGTGTTTGTCCATTAATTACATTGGTGTAAGCTATTTATCACACTCAATTTTGTTAATGGCTGTGAAGAAAAGTGATCCATGGGGAATAGATTTTTATTCCCTGCCATTACTTTCAATAGATATACCTGTGTTTAAGACTTTAGAAACCATTGCTTTTGCCCATGCCTGCTCCTTATGTGTACCGATTGCTTATATGTTCTGCAACCTCTCCTCTTTGTTACTGCTTTCCTTTCACTGGATGGGATTGTGGGGTCATATTAGACCACGGGAAATGTCTGGGTAACACATGAAGAAATGGAAAATCTTACAGCCACACAACAAACGGTTAGTTTATAGTGTTGCCACTTCTGTTCTTAGAGTGCTTTTCCCACCTTTTGAACATTTGAATCAAGTGCCTTTTGGTCTTTTTTTTTTTTTTTTTTTTTTTTTCCAAATTAATGCATTAAAATTCTGGATCATTGCTTCTTCTAATTATTAACCTTATAACCTGCATCTTGATAGTTTTTTTTTTTCCAGAATGGGAAAGAAAAATCAACACTGATAAGATTGTAAACAAACCCCTTTCTAATCTGTAAAATGGAGCTCTGATTTGATTATCTAAAAGACAAATTGTATTATTTGTGTGGAAATTTCTTCTCTCCAGAGAAGTTAATCAGTAGATGGGTTTTGCAACCTCTCATATGAAAATGAGTGCCTTATATATCTCTTTTACATTGCATGATGCTTGCTTTATCTAGATTTTTTTTGATATGCAGTAGACTTTAGAGGCTTGCAGTGCATCTTTAACTTTGGTCTCTTTACTAAACTTAAATACTAATACATATGTGTTCTTTTGCTTTTCTAACCACGTAACAGGAGGATGAGGAGGGAAGCTGGGCTCAGGTTGGACTCTTTATGTAATATTATAGACTATATGTAAATTGTCACAATAATTAGAGCATGTTTCCTATATAGCAGTTTATTTCAGTGATTTGGTGTGGCTTGGGGATTGGGAGCGGGGAAAACTACAGGTTTATCTCTGTATAATACATACTTGGAAGATACATTTTTATATTTAGGTGATGTAAATATCTAAATGCTTTCTAGAACTGCCAAGATTTGGTGGTTCATTGAAAATTTGTAAAATACATTGTTACACAGTACATCACAAAAAAGCTAGGCGTAAGGATTTTTAATAATAGGGCTGTTAGAGGAAAGAATATTCAGAAATCTTTGTTATTTTTGTTTCTGAGATATTTATCCTCTAGCTTATGAATCATCAAAATGTAGTTAGTCTTTCTTTGTAAGCTTTGCTGTATTCTGTGCATTGAACATACTAGATAAAATTTTACAATAATTTCATGACATAAAGCATGGAATGTTTTGGTGGGGGCTGGCTCTCTGGGAAGCCAGAACTCCAAGAGGAATATCTGCTTTGTGCAGAAAGTCCCTGTTCAGCCCAGCACCGTCACAGGTGTGCTACAAGAGCCTAGACAGTTAAGTAGATTTCTGTGCACTAATTCTGTAATCCTCCTTGATTAATTGTTTTCCCTTAAAGTGGTGACAAATCCTAATTGTATTTTCAGGCACTGATATAGTTGAGTATTTTATAGAGGGATATAAACAAAACTCAGGATTTGCCTGTGACCCATATCTTTGGACGGTATAGTCTCTCCTCGCTTGGCTGCCCTCCAGCTTAAACCTGTTTAAGTCCCATTAACTACCACTGGGATACTCATTTGCAGATTGCCAGTGATAACAATCATAGCTTGCCCTCACTGTTTCAGGAGTAACGTGCTTTTTTCGCTCTGCTACCTAGTGATGGCTCGAAGAAATGCATTTCTGTATTTCTAGAAGAGAAATAAAGCTTTTGACTTTCAATTGCACAGTGAAAATGAATTATTACCCTGGACTTCTGAAAAAAGGAGCTGCTGGGTTTTTTTGCTCGAGGAATGATTAGATGCATAACATAAACTTTTTAGAAGTTTTCTCCAAAAAAATGCCTGGTGATACGTCAAAAATGCAGTGAAATAAGGAACTCTCTCTCTTCTTTTTTTTTTTTTTTCTTTTCATTTTAGAAAGATAAGGGTCAGCATTTAGTATTGCTTGTTCTTCAGTGGTGGGTTTTTATCAGTTTCTGAAATCATTCAAGTGTAGTAAAAAAAAATAATCCTGCAGTGTTGGGTTTTTTTTATGTCTTGTATTTATATCTCAAAAATATAATGTCATGTGAAATAAGACAACCCCCCCTCAATTTTCAGGAGAGACAGTATTTTCAACATCTTAACAAAATGAAATTCCGTGGCTCTTGCTATCAAGACTGTATAGATTAGTCATTTTTTATTTTTATTAGCTTTTGCATATTTTTTCATACTCTTCAACATGAAACAAATCAAGACATTTTTACTTGCTGATATGAATATTTAAAGTTGCTTTTCTTCATGAGGATGTCTTCTTCAGAAAACACACATGTAGTAGTCAATATTTTGAACACCGGCTAAGAAATAAGCATTATGTTACTTTTTCTTTGAAGTATGTTGTCTCAAAAGGCTTTACTCTCTTATTTCTCATTTTAATAAGCTTATTGCTTAATCTTTTACAAACAGACATTAGCGTATGGTGATATGAACCATGAGTGGATTGGCAATGAATGGCTCCCGAGTCTGGGGCTCCCTCAGTATCGCAGCTATTTCATGGAATGTCTTGTTGATGCTCGAATGCTGGATCATTTAACTAAAAAAGATCTGCGTGGGCAACTTAAAATGGTCGACAGCTTTCACAGGTAAACAGATTGAATTTGGAGACCTCACCTACAGTAAATGTTTTCGTTATCTCCAAACAAATTTTTTTCCCAATTTTTTTTTCTTTTTCTAAACAGAAACAGTTTTCAGTGTGGAATTATGTGCCTACGAAGACTGAATTATGATCGAAAAGAACTTGAAAGAAAAAGAGAAGAAAGCCAGAATGAAATTAAGGGTTAGTGCATTGTCTTGACCTCAGTCTGATTCTAAAGTGTTTTCACTGATCTGCCTCAAAAATTTATTTTAAAAAAAAAAAAAAAAAAAGGCATTAGAGGGAGGAATTAGAGATGTGTTTGGATGTATGCCCTGAACAGCAAACCATGAAACACATCATTAAACCATTCACTTGTGCAGAGATGTGCTGCAGATGCAGGCAGTTTTGAAGCTGTCACTGCTCTGAAGTTTGATAGAAAGCTAAATGTTTTTGGAGGATGAAGGTTTTGAAAAAGATTTGGGGTTTTGGTTCCCTCCCCTGCCCCATTCTGACATAAAAACTACATGATTTTATTGTTGCTGCTGGCTGATAATATTTATTACCCAGCACTTTATGAAAAAATAACCAGATGACTTAGGTGTTTCTATCTTCCAGATTCATGGTAATCATTAAACAAGAAAGGAGGAAGAAAAAACAGGGTGGGAATTCAGAGTATTTTCCAAGAGTTGTCATCGAAGCTTTGTTCTCTGCCTAACATCAGAAGCTTTTTCTGCTATCTTAGACTAAAATTTTAGGGTTAGCTTATACACAGTTTTCTTGGAAGGCCCTGTGCTTGCTCTTCCCCTTTCCTTTTAAAGTGTTGATACCCTCTGGTGGTTATTCTACTAATTGTGCCTGAGAACATTCCCAGGAGTTGCAGGTTACTGGCATGAAACAAGACTGTGTTGAGGCTCATAACCCTTTTTTTAGCTTCTGAAATGGTACGGCTGCATCTGTTGCCTATAGGGAATTGCTCCTTGAAACATAACTCGATAATTCCTCTTGGGAATTGTTTGGGAAGAATGCTGTAACTCATTATAATAGTTTGATTGGCATATACATTCCTGTGGAGTGTAAAGAAACCGACTTGTAAGAACATGGTGATGTTTTGATGTTTGAGCTGAACATATAAATGCTGCTTTATAATGGTTTTTCTTGAAAAAGTTCTAAGATGAGAGTATATTGATCGTTGAACTGTTACAGTACGTAATGCTTTCCGACAAAATAATTTTACTTTCTCTGCTTTGAATTTCTGATTGTGGAAAAGTGTAGTATTATGCATACACAAGCTGAAGGAAAGTCTGCATTACTAAACTGAACACCTTCAGAACTTAAAGGTAGATGACATTATAAAACTAAAAAGTAATAAATAATAAAATATTAAATAATATTAATGTAAATAATAATATTAAATAAAATACTTAATAAGAAATAATCGAGGTCCCATCTCTGGAGGTGTTCAAGGCCAGGCTCGATGGGGCTTTGAGCAACCTGGTCTGGTGGGAGGTGTCCCAGCCCATGGCAGGGGGGTTGGAACTTGATCTTTAAGGTGCCTTCCAGCTCTAACCCTTCTATGATAATAAAGCTTTAAACAACTATAAATAAAACTTTCTGTTCAAATACAGTAGGAAGTGCATGAGAAGCTGTTACAAGATTGTTTTTTTTTTTGAGTAGTAAGGTTTTTTCCCAAAAAACTTAAACTGTCTTGGGTGAGGTCCAAGCCCCTAAGTGGCTGTGTAGAATCAAAGATGTCTTTGCCATGTGCACTTCTGAACTTCAGTGCCCAGCTGACCTTCTGGTAAGTGTGACTGTAGCCCCTCTGTGTAGGCAGAGAGAGGAGCCTGTGCCAGGACTATTCCTCCTGGGTACAAGGAAAACTACTGTATGGAAAGGATCCAACCGCACGTGTTAGGGTCTAAGCATGAAGTTTGTTGCACACCAAAAAGGCAGGGGCAGATTAGATCACAACTTAAGGGTTATTTAACACAATTCCTTGAGGGCTACAACTTAACAGCATCGATGATGAACTGTGTATACGTGAAAATCAATCCTGACATGAGAATCCAGACCAGGAAAGGGCTGTGGGTTTCTTGTTCAGAAAAGTAGTATGGTTGAAAATCGGGCAACTTTTTTTTTCCTCTGTAGATGTCCTTGTCTGGAGCAATGAAAGAATGATCCATTGGGTAGTGTCCATTGGTCTTAAAGAATACGCAAATAACCTTATAGAGAGCGGAGTTCATGGTGCACTTGTGGCCTTAGATGAATCATTTGATTACAATGCATTAGCTCTCTTGTTACAAATACCCACTCAAAACACACAGGTAAGCAATAAGTAGTTACTTTGTGACCAATAGGATTTTTCTCCTCTCTATGAAGGTTAAAAATGGAAATTACTGTTGGTTTGGTTTTGTTTTTTTTTTTTTTTTCCCTGGGTAGGTGCATGTCTTTCTATTCCCAGCTCTGGAAACTTTAGAAACAGAAAGTTGTTCTTAATCATTTTATCCTGTAGGAGAAAAATATAGAACTATGCTTTTTAATAACAATTCTGGTTGATAAATTTGCTTGAACAAAAAATATTGAGTGTTTTCCTCATATCCCATTTTCACAGCATGAGTGTAAAACTCATCATTTTTGTTGTTGGCTAGTTTCTATTTGGAAATGATTAAGTTTGAGGCAGAAATCATGAACTTTCCTATCACCACTAAGGGAAGGGGGACCTGTTAACTCTTTACTTAAGTTTTTAATAAGTTACAACTTAAATCATCGCTTTTCACGTACTGAGTATGTTTATTAATCTGATAAGAAGGTATTAAGCAATTTGGGTTATATTATGTTTTAAAAATTACTATAGGTTACTAATTGCTAATTTTTTGGAATTAATTTCTGTTTCTTTCATACTGTGAACTTTAGGCTCGTGCTGTTCTGGAGAGGGAATTTAATAACCTTCTTGCTATGGGCACTGACAGAAGACTTGATGAAGTAAGTTACTTGAGCTGTGAACTTCATCCAAATGGTTCAGTGTAAGAATTTAGCGTGAACCTCTTTAAGCAATTGACAGAATAGGGACAGAAATCTGAACTTGAAATTCCTTGTCTCGAGAGTTTCTGAATGTGGCAGGTTTTGTGTATTTAGATAACATGACTTTGAATATGGAAGTACTGAGATGAACTGCAGGGTTGTTTTCTGTAGTTTGTGTGGTTAATACCTAATCTTCCTGCAAAGAGTTGGGGTGTTCAGCCTGGAGAAGAGAAGGTTCTGGGGTAACAGCCTTCCAGTAGCTGAAGGGGGCTACAGGAGAGATGGGGAGGGACTCTTCATCAGGGATTGGAGCCATAGGACGAGGCGTAATGGTTTTAAATTGAAAGAGGGGAGATTTAGATTAGATACTAGAAAGAAATTCTTTGCTGTGAGGGTGGTGAGACACTGGCCCAGGTTGCCCAGAGCAGCTGTGGCTGCCCCATCCCTGGAGGGGTTCAAAACCAGGTTGGATGGGGCTTTGAGCAACCTGGTCTGGTGGGGGGTATCCCTGCCCAGGGCAGGGAGTTGGGACTGGGTGATCTTTAAAGTCCCTTCCAACTCTTAACCATTCTATAATTCTGTAATTCTATAATAGCAACACTTCGGGCTGAATCTTCTTTTTCTATCTAAAATGTGGGAAAATTAGTGACCAGCAGTGCAGATGAACAAGCTGTAATAGAGAAAGGCATTGTATAGCTCATCTAACAAGCAGTATTTCAAATAGTTTGGAGTGTATTTAAACAAGTTAATACCTGTTAATACCAGTATAGATGACCACCAGGTACGTTTGCACATGAAATAACTTTTGTTGGGCGGTCTGTGCCCTTACAGTGTATAAACTTTGTTCAAATGTAATGAGTATTAAACTCTAACAAACTTGGGGTGAGACTGTTTTATGGACCCTGTGACCCCATAGCGTAATGGCCAGAGTGTTACATCTTTAACCTTTTAAGTTGTTCTGTGCTAGAACTCTGTGAAGAGTTTGGAGCTGGTGTTACTTCCCTGAGATACTCTGAACCCTTAGCTGCCTCTTCGTTGGTGCGAATGGGCGTTTGTGGTCACTCGTCTGAGCGGAAGTGGTTTGGGTTAAGACGAAGGTGGCGAAACCCTAATGTGGTTAACCAGGCCAGAAACCAGTCCACGATATCTCAGAAACATTTGTGTTAGTATGAGGAAGAAGACAGGGGAAGCGTGAGAGTCCTGACTTCAACTGCATACACCAGTGTGTTGAAGAAGGAGGCTCCTATGACAGACCTTGATGGGTTTTGTGTTCATCTTTCTCCTAATGGACTCATTGCAGCCCTTTTGTGGCACATCCCAAAAGCTCTGTTCTTAGGATGTGCCTCTACTAAAGTTTTAATAACATCATTAAAAAGCAGCTTGATATTTTCTGAGGTATTTCTCCTTAAGTGATTTCAAACTGCAAGAGAAGGAGCTTTAAGGGAATTGGATGTTCTCTGTCCCACCAGCTCAGGGCATTTTGTTGATCTTGAAGCTCTCCTCAAATAATGCAGACATGTATCTCCTAATTCTAAAAGGGGATAAATTTTAGGTAAAATGGCATTCATGTGATTGAACTGTTTCTAAAGGTGAAGCTGGCAAACGGAGATGCACAATGTGTTTATTTGCACTGACGCAACATGTTCACTGCAAAAGACATTTTTGGGAGTGGGACTTAAGCTGTTGTATTTATTAAGTGCAATATTATATTTCTAAAGCAGAATATCACTTCAAAGATGCAGCTGTATTAATGGGGAGCAAGTGCATTTAAGTTCAGTTTACCCAAGTGCTTAAGCAAAAGGCACCAAGGCAATCTGGTATTTACTACACTGACTCTTTTTTTCCCCTCACTGTCACTTCCTGGAACGTGGAGCATGAGAAGGCACAATGGCTGTATCATCGTTCCCGTAAGACAGAATTGAAGGTTAAAAGCAGTTGTTCAAATTAAGCCTCTACATGGCAGCATTCCAAAAGCAGCTTTTCTCATCTGCCCCCCCCCTCCTCGCGCCCCCTAAGAAGGAGTGATGTGACACTTAAGAATTACTGCAAATCATGAAGCACAAACATTTGGAGTATGAAACGTTTTCCTAAATGTGCTGAGCACATGAATTTCCATAGTTACTGAGCTGAAGAGCCCACGCTTTAGCAAATGAACACAAATTGTTGCAAAGCTCTCTGCTGCTGTTGTACCTGAACCGGTTCTGAAAATTAACTCTTTGGGTGGTGAGACATTTCCTTAAGATTGTCAGTAATCCTTTTAATGTCAGCAACAGTCCCCCGTTTTCTAAATCGCTAACGAAGTTTATCGATGTAACAGGATGATGATAAGAGCTTTAGGAGAGCACCTTCATGGAGAAAGAAGTTTAGACCAAAGGACATAAGAGGTTTAGCTGCTGGATCAGCAGAGACTCTTCCTGCAAATTTCAGAGTTACAACCTCAATGTCTTCACCCTCTATGCAGCCAAAGAAGATGCAGATTGATGGTATTGATTTTGTATTATTTTAAGCATGATGTGCTTTTTTTGCTTGAGTTTACAGGGGAATTAAGTTCAAATTACTTTTTTGCTGCATAAAAGCATCTGCCTTGTGCATGGTTGTGTGTGTGTATATATATATATATATGTAACACTGTGTTTAACCATAGGGTGCTTTACAATTTTAGGAAGCTGTAATAGATATGGAGTTTCTTTTTACTTCATTGGAATAACAAAACGAGAATTGTAGTTAGAAATGAATTTATGTTAAAGTAGGAAAATAAAATTACATTTTAGTAGAAGACTTCTAATCATGTGATGCATAATTTCTAATTGGCAGCAATTTGGCCAATGTAAGTCCTACTACTGAAATGCTGCAAAATACATTCAAAAATGCAGCAAACTCCCTCAGATAGTTTTGAGATTATTAAAACTTGAGTAAAAGGTGTCTTAACTCCCTGCAGTGCTTATTTAAATATTGATCATACTTGAAATCACTGCTCCAGTCATTGCTGTGTACTTAATGATCTATATGCATACATGCACATGTGCACACACACACAGAGATATGTATTTAAAAAACCCAAACAAACCCCAAAAAACCCACCTGAAAGTGGAAGTTGATCACCTGTCACATGAGGTATCCTGTATGTTTAAAACCAGTCTCTTTACCATGAGAATAAAATTTTACTTGAAATTGTTTTACAAAACACAAGGAAAAAGAAATGGAAAATGCATTTAATTGGAACAGACAGGGTGAGAACTTCAGCATAATCCGTCAATCGTCTCAGGTTCTGAAAATTGTATTTAGGAGTAAAGCTCAAAGAAACAACCTTTGCCATCTGATGTTGCTCTCTAAAATGTTTCAAATTTTAAATATTGTCACTAGCACAAAATATTTTCCAGAAATCATGTGAAAAATAAGTGAAGTCTTTACTACGTAAAGCCCCTTTCGTGTTATGATATAAAAAACCCAGAAAAATATATAAACTATATAAAATAGAAGATAAATTATAAAATTTATTGGCATGCAGGATTTTTTTTTTTAATTCTTTTTGTTAGCAACTGAAACTAGAAGTGGATAATACATTAAACTGTGAAATAAATTCTGCTTTTCTAACTTGTAACCTTAGTGTTGGGTGAGTACGGTAGCTGTAATCGCATTGCTGTAAGATAAAGGGGTTTTTTTGGAAAACTAACATGCATGCTGTGTTCTGCATGTCTTCCCATGCTTCTTGAAATAGGCAGTGTATCAGGAACACAAAGATTGGATTCTGCTACAGTAAGGACCTACTCCTGTTAAAGCCTTCTCCTGGTGAGTAAAGTTGAGAGGTATAATAGTAAAGCAGCTATTTCTGAAATAAAACATCAGGTATTTTAATACAGTGAATTTACACAATTACAAAACTCTTTCATGTTTTCAGTGTAGATTGTTATATTGAAAATCCAGATATCATTTCCTGCAGTGAAGACTATGAGTGTTTAAATATTTAAATATATTGAAGATTGTATTTTTTGAGGTTTTTTATTTTATTTAAACAGCCTCAAAAAGGACTTGTGCTAAATAGCTATTTAGAAAGCTTTGAAATCAAAGTCTGGATAACACAACTAGTGGGGAGGAGGGAAGGGAACTAAATTAGGCATATAGAGGAAAGAAAATAATTTAGTGTGTGATGCTGCAGTTTCAGAGCCTTTGCTTGGTCAAAGTTACCCCACTCCAATATATTTCAATATTGAATTGTGACAGGGGTAATTGCATAGTTTTCCAGTTCTTGGATACTTCATGCCACTGTGATTGCTTAGGCTGGCTGCTTGGATTGAGCTACCTGCAGCCTAAGTTTGGGCAGCTGTGAGCAGCACTGACCATAAAAGGCAGCTTGATAACACAAGGGTGTTTAACACAAAATGCATGTATTCTGGTTTGTGGAAGATTTGTAGTCCTGTCTTACTCCAGGATTTGGATGATTTTTCTTCAGCAGCCTCTGCTGTACTTTCTCCTGGAACAGTATTTCTCTCATTTTGCAAACGAGTCTGGAAACTAAATTTTTTTTACTATATTGGATTTAAAAAAAAAATTAAAAAAAATCCAGTGAGTCTTTTTGTGACCAGCTGGTATCTTCCATGGGCTCTAAATTGCCTGTTTTTTCTGCTTACAGCTTCTTTCCTTTCTTCTCACCAGTAAGATCCCTACCAACTCATTTATTGCCTGCCTTTTCTTCAGATTTGGAACCTTTTTGCATATACAAGTTTATTCCTAACGAGTTCTTACATATGAAATGTTGAGAAAGGGAAACTCTTGCACATAGCAACTCAGATCATGTTGGTTTATAATCCCAGATGCTCTCTTACAATTTTTTATTTTTTTTTCAGTTTCAAGATACTGACTTTTTAAGCCTTCCCCACCCCCAAATTCTCCCCAGTTTCAGGATTTTCTGTAGTCAAGTGACCTAAGATAATGATCTAGGAAGCTGAAATATTTGACCTCGTGCTTTACTTTGCAACTAAAGATTACAGAAGGCAATAAAATTGTTTACATTGTGGCATGGCAATAATTCAATGCATGACTCCTACTGTACTGAGCTCTTAAATGAACAAACTGAAATGACAAACTTAAAAAGAAATGTTTTAAAAAAACCTGCTAATGGATTTTTTTCTTTTTTTTTCTTTTTGTGTGTTTTCTGTTTGTTTTCTTGTTGTTTTTACAGTTTACCCACACTATTTCTACCGGTGATTATGCAGCATTTTCAACATTTGGAACCCTTAACCTGTTAATACTTGTTAAATGGACACTTTGAGATATTTTATTACAGAGTTTTTAATTAGCAAATAAATTCATGAGTACTATAGAGAAAATATTTTAGAATCTAAATGTTTCTTATATTTATGTGACTTCTCATTTATATAGTTACTTACTTTTTCTGTTTCTATTCAGTCTACAAATCAAATCATTGCTGATTTTTTTATTCTAATTTTAGTCTTTCCAACTGAATGTACTGTAATGCTTGTATGTATATGTCCCTATAAGTAATATAGGGTTTTTGTAAATTATGCAGTTACTGTAATTATCATTGTTTTTTAATAATGAAACTGAAGGTGAAAAGGATTTTAATACCTTTGTAAAAGTATCATGACACCAAGCAGTATATATTTTGTCTTTGGAAACGTTAGCTTAGATCTGAAAACAAGTCCAGCTTTTTTTCAGGTAAGCAGATGTTGTTGTAGGAGGTATGGTACATCCTTGTTTTTCTTTTCAGAACTGTACCCTTCCACAAAGAGGATTTGTCAAGTAGTGGGAATTTGCCTTTATTTAAAATATAACTTGTTTTAAAAGCTGGGAAGAACTCTTAACACTATGGAACACGTTTTAGAAGTGATTGACTCGGTCATAACACTCTGCTGTATTTGTATTAGCGTATCTTCTCAGTGACTGAAAACAAGCCATAAACCAAGAACTCTTTTATTTTTTTTTTTCCTTAACTGAGGAAGATAAACTTCACAATAATTCCTGGTCGTAATCCACAGGCCACAGAGGTTTTTTTTTTTGTCCTAGATCTTTTTGATTGAAAACACTTGTTGAAAGATGCTGGTGAAACTAGTTTTAACGGACCAAGTGTGAAGCACTGCAGGCTCATGTCAAAGCAGTAGTGAAAGATGAAGGTACAATGGGCTGAAAACTAAAGCAGTGTGACTTCTAATAAAGGCCTTACTTTTCTTATGTAAGTCATCTTTTGTGTTTTGTAAACTTGTTCTAAAGAGTTGTTTGGACTTTCATTTTGATGGTTGTAGCCATTTTGGACTGTATGAGTAGAAAATGTATCCAAGACTTGTAAATGGCATATTAAAAAGCCAGCAAGAATCTGTTCAGATGGTGCATTATTTATTATGCAACAATATATATAGCATGTCTTTTTTTCTTATTTTGTTTTCCACTTTTAACTTGCTTGTAAAACTGAAATTCATTGTTACTGTTCTGTTTTTCTAATCTTTTGTGTATTTTCAGATTATGTAACAATATGTACAGTCTACTTTTGAACTATTTTTATCACAGTATTATTTATTGCTTTCTTTCAATAAAGTACTGATGCATTTTCCACTGCCAATAAAACACTATTGAAAAGCTAAGCTCTTAATTGTATGCAGGCAGATACTTTTGCGGTGAGTGGATATTGTCAATAAAGCATCTTAATGATTGTTTGCTGCCCTGTAGATCTTGTTTCAAATGACAATTTTTCTCCAGTAGAAAAATGTTCTGTTGGATGTGACATTTTCTTTGGACTTGTCCAAGCTCACATGCGTTAATCAGTTTTTGGAAAAAAAAAAACCAAACAGTTTTCCAAAGAAAACTGCTTTATTGCCTACTTATACTAGTAGTTAGAGCTATGATTCACTTTTAAAAGTAGTAAGGAAAACTATCACACAACTTCAGTGTATTCTGGTCCATGTGATGAAGATTGAAATGCTGTTCTATACAGCAGCAACACTTGCTTTGTTAATAAAATGAGATTATGACCATAGTAATATTGGGGAGAAACATAGGACTCAAGGGAGCCGATACAAAATTGGGTCACAATAGGGCTGTTTATGTCAATTTTAATATATTGTAAACCATTTCTTGTGTAGAAGAGAAGACAGAATGTTACAGAATAACCGAAGCAGTAGTGAAGCCTATTTCATCATGTCCTCTAGATCAACAGCGGGATGTGGAATGCATGGAATGGAGAAATATTGTGATTGATGCTTTAAACATTGTTCAGTAATGCATCTCTGTTTGTCTGAGCTTGTCTATATGAGTTGCTGTCTGATCATTTGCAGTCTCTTTTATATTTCCAGAGAATCTATCTTTCTAGAAAAAAAGCTAAAAATGGAACTGCAGAACGAGATCCTGACTCAGTGTTCAGCTAAACTTCACTGTTTTTGACTTTTCCGGTCACTGATGTGATAGTAGGTGTTCAAAGTCATGTATTGTTGCTTCTCAAAGGTGAAAACAACGCGGAATAGACTTGTAAAATGTGAAAAGAAAATACGTTTATTATTTTAAGGCTGTAAACCTTAACTGTTATGGAACAATGGAATTGACATGAGAGCTAGAATAAATAAGTGAAATAGAAAAAGCTTTCACGAACTGGCAAAACTGTGTGGTGACTTCCTTCTGCTTATTTATACAGCAAAGGTATCTCAGAGAAACTCAGAAAAACACTTCTCGCTCAATTTTAATAAACCCTCCCGGAAAGACAAACATGCAAATGCATGTATAAAAGGCAGGGATATGTTACAGTAATCTTTATTTAAAGCTTTGTTAAATATAACTTTTTGTAAATTGCCAAATGTCCTTAAAGGCTTATTTGGAGAGAGTGCTATAAAAATTAAAGTATGTGTTTTATCTGCAGTAAGGGCATGGTAGAATTATCTGTGAGAACTTTAAACTTGCAATCTCTGCATGTTTAGAGGGCAGGGAATCTCAAAACAGATTGATCTTGATCTTTTTACTTGATCTTTCTCTTTTCAAGCTGATGTAAGATTAAAAGATGAGAAGTTGCTTTTGCATTTTCTTACAGACCGTGGTGATTTGTCATGCCAACACTCAGCAGTGCACCTGTGAAGTAATTCAAAGCAGAATTTATGATCTTTTTGTTGAAACTAAAGAGTTACTTTGCCTTTAAAAGGAAACTGTTTTGTTTTTTTTTAACTTCTTGATAATTCCGTTTTGGGGGTTGTAGTTTTGGTGCACTGCTTAAACTCAAGTTATTCTAAATTTTATTAATTTCATTTTTTATTAATAGTAATTTCTGCAAAAAAAAAAGGGGGGGGGGGACAATTGTCTAATTTAGGTAGCAGCACCTTGTGGTTTTATATGGCATGTAGAAATGGATGGATGAAAAGTGGTATATAAATGTTGTTGGTATTCCTACCTGTGGAGGGAGGGACAGAGGAAGACTCTCCAAAAGGGCACAGAAACAGAAAGGCCAAAAGGATCAAGGGTCTCTGAGCCCACTTTCTCTCTAGCAGACGTCTTTTTAAGACTGAGTTTAGTCCAATTTTTAGGTTATGCAATATTCAGATTACATGGTAAATGATGTTTACCCTATGTTTAATACAGGAAAAAAATAATAATTAAGCCTTCTTATACTGTGAGCTGACTATGTTTGGCTTGAGGTGACTGGGAATTAGTAAGTCATGTTCCTCCCTCTGAAACTTGTGAAAACTGCTCATCTGGATTTTTTTAATCTTACCTTTTATTACACTCTGAGTTTGTATACTTACCTGCAATGTGGTTTGTTTTTTGTTTTTTGTTTTTTGTTTTTTTTTGCTAGAAATTACATTCCTTGGAGTCTGTTTATATAAACAGCCTGTTTCTTTTCTATAAACGAATAGGGGGCCGAGAACTAACTCCTGAAGCGTTCAGGCTGCGTTTTAAAACCCGGTTGTTTTTCCTTTTGGCATGTTGGATTTTAGACACTTTGTGCTCGGCCAAATGCGACCCTTTTCCCACTGGTAAAGAGATGGAAACCCTTGGAGACGACGTAGTTCCCATTTCCAAAACGGTGACGGTGCAAAAGTGAGTACTAAGGTTTCAGAAAAAAAAAGAAAAAGGAGAAAGAATATGTTCAAAGTTATACATTCTGCTGTAGCCCTCTTTCAACCCCTGACGGTGCGTTTTTTTGAAGCAGTAGTGCTGGTTCTTCATCTGATTTAGATTTTAAGAAACCGGGGAAAGGAGCAGCGACGGTATGGATTGAAAAAGATGTATGTATTTTTCTCCTCTGCTCCCTGTGGTGGGCGGGACGCGGCGCCTCCCTCTTCCCACCTGGAGCCGCCCCGCCGTGCGGGAAGAGGAAGTGGGAGCTCGGGAGAAGCGGAAATTGCAGCAGCAGCAGCCGCCGCCAGCCCGGGAAGCACCGGCGGGGAGCCAGGGCAGCGGCGGCCGCAGGAGGAGGAGGAGGCGGCAGAGTAAGCGGGGAAGGGAGCGCGGGGGCTTCCCCGGCCCGCTGTGCCCGCCGGCGGAGCGGGGTGACACCCCCACCGTCCCCGTCCCCCCTTCGCCGGAGCCACTGGGTGGCTTTGTGGGGCCGGGGCGGGGGGGGGCGCGCCCC
>JAHREE010000118.1:556528-673856 GCA_033628505.1 Tringa tobata | reverse complement strand
GGCCGCCGGGCGGGGCGGTGAAGGGCTTCTCCCCGCCGAGCTCCCTCAGGGGGCCGGGAGGGCGCTCCCCGCCGGGCAGCCGGGTCTCTGCTGGGGATAGGCCGAGCCAAGCTTACGTGACTAAATCTCTTTTTTTTTTTTTTTTAATTTTTTAAAACTCTCTGTAGCTGCCCGTACCTTAAAGGTAACTTAAAAGAAGGAAAAGCGTCTGCCGTCGGACTCTTAGGGGGCTTGGTGAAGGCAGTGGTGGCGATGAGGGGAAAATGGTGTGTGTGACTGTGGCCTGTGGAGGAGGCCTGAGGTTGTTTATCACCAGACTGAGTGAGAGGGATCTCCCTGCAAAATCTTTTTACTCCCTGGTGCTGCCAAGGGCACGGCAAGCTGCCGGGCTGGCCAGCGGGTCCCCAGCAGGTAGCCAGGCCGGGAGGAGTCCCCACTGCCCTCACGGAGCCTTGGGGTAGGCCTAGAGCTGCTCCTTGGTTCCCTTCCCCTGCGGTGCCGTGTCTGGGCTTAAAGCCTCGTTGTCCCCCTTTGTTCTTTCCGGGAGCTGGTCCTAGGCCCTTAGGAAGGGGGGAGTTCCCGAGGGCGCCGCTGAAGGTGCCGGGTAGGATGCTGTGATTGCTGATTAGTCATAACAGCAGCAAAGAGCAGAGCTGGCCGGGTAAATTCAAAGCATATATATATAGCCTTGGTTTGTGTTTGAACCGTAGCGTTTTCTTTTTCCTTTAGAAATTTGACCATGTGAGTCAGTGACTCATAAATAGATCATATTTCTCCACGTTCTGCTTTGGAAGAGATGCTGGGATAGCAAGCTGCTGCGGAAACCGGGCTGATTCCTGTAGCTCCCCACCAGGAATCGGAGGTCTTGCCTGAGATTCCTCCTTACTAGGCTGCCTTGGACCCTTTTGTCACTCACTTTGCAGAGTGCAGGCTTGAGGTGTGGAAAAATGTTGGCGTTTATGTACACAATTTAGGAAGAAATGTGGTAGATTCTGGATTTTGTAAGGGTGTGTGTGTGAAATCCTTCCTTCTTTACTGTTCGTGAGAGTTTGAGGAGGAAGCAGAGAAATCTAGAGTAGGGATCTAACTGTTGTTTTTTTAAATGCCCGAGCACAGCTGAGTGCACAAAGCAAAACAAAGCAGTCAAGTGAATGGTCGAACCAAGTACTTGGGGAAGAAAGTTGGGTTTTGCACAAAATATGCAGAGCAGTCATGTGCGTACGTGCCCGCCCTTTAGCGCTTGTCACCTGAATTCCATTTCGGAACGACTTGCCCAGCGTGGGGGAGCGCGGAGGCAGGGATACAAGCCGTCCCTCTTAGGAGTGACATATGTTTGTGTTTGGTTACAAAGTTAGACCTTGGACTTCACGTTGTGTTTCCTTACTGAGCTGTTTCGGTTCCGCTTTCCAACAATATGTACTCTCATAAGCTTTCTAGATATGAAGTAATTTAATAAATGCAAGTTCCTTAATTGCTGTAGGAATTTGGAGCTGGGAGATCTGAAGAAGCAGAAAGGGAGAGGTACTGCTACTTTGTAAGGGAGTCATCTGCTCTGCTCTTACACCTTCCTTTCAGGCCATTCTGTCATTTGCCACTTTGGGGTTTGACAATCAGTTTTTCAGCAGCTCTTGTTCTCGTTACCAGTCCTGAAATTTCTGAAATGCTCCATAAAACTGGCTCGTCAGCTCATTCAGTCAGGCTGCAGAGCAAGTGGTGGTTTTTTTCCTCTGTGCGCTTTACCTTTAGTTTATTAGTTACTCATTTAAAAAGGGGTTTTTATTCTGCCTACTGGATTACACTTGTGCGAATTAAATAGTACATGGTCACATACTTATAATCTATTCCTAATTAAAAAAATAAAGGTAAGTGGCAGAATGATGGTGTGTTAAAAAACTGAACTCTAGTGCAGTAACAAAGAAGAAAATAAATCCTTCCTCAGACTTGTGTACCTTAAAAAGCTGGGAGAACAGAAAGCTTTTTGTTGTTGTTTTTGTTTTGCTTTTAAGAATTAATTTGTTTCGATTTACCTAGAATAAAGGGTATAAAATACGGCCACTAACACCAGGCAGGTCAGGTATTCTGCTTACTAGTCACGTTCCAAAGTGTTAATTAAAAGTGTCCAACTTGATACTCCACAGGGAATAAGGTTTCCAGAAAATGAGATGGCCCAAATCATTAGCTGCTCAAAAGTGTTGAATGTTGTTTCTAGATGTTATTGCTTGCCTTTTTATGAGTTTGGCTTCCTGCTGTCAGTACTCCAGCGCTTGCCCTCTGGTTCTCCTGAAAGTCAGACAAGACACTTGAGTTTGTGTACGTTATTTCACAAGGGATTATCCAAGAAGCAGGTGGACTAATGTCTAGATTGCATGCAAATTCTCACAGTTGTTTGGATTTCTTTCATAATACTGAAACTCCTTACACAACAGAGGAAATGTGTAGGTTATGCTGCCTAATAAGCACTATCATACTCATCATTAGTAATGGCTGGGAAAAAAACAAGTGTTCCTATGCCTTAAATATACACATGGGTTCTAGAATTAGTGACAGTCTTTGGAAGTAGATGTGGTTTTGGAGACCTGTTTGAAGAGAAGTCTTTCAGTGCAGCGAATGAAAAAAAGACACATATTAATTTGTGCAAGGAAAAACTTCCCTGTTCTCTTTGAAATCACGTCAGCGATTGATCCTAACCTTTTTGGGGTGCCAATAGGAAAACTAAAAAAGGTTTTCAAACCAGCTTGAGAAGACAGCCTGAGAGCCAGCAATCGAATCTACTTTTGCTGCAAATACAGCTCCTGTTTATGTGGTTAAATAACATAACTTTATTGGTAATTTTGGATTGGGTCTCTATCAGCTTACAGATAATATAACATGAGTTGAGGTAACTGGAGTGTGACAGTACTTCTGATGGTGTTGCAGATGTGGAAGGCTACTGTAGGCCACGCCATTTGTGTCAGTCAAGATAACGGAGCCGATGACTGGGAGACGGATCCTGATTTTGTGGTATGGCTTTTGAATTTTGTTGATTCAGCAGAATTGTGTTCTGTAACACGGTAAAGAGTAATACTTCAGGGTGGGGGCTGTGTCTCAGCAACATAAACTGATGGGAGCATATTCCTGGAGGGGTGGAGAATGAGGGTTCTGTGCCTGGGAGTAATTAACTGTCAGACTACCTTGTCTTGGCTGGGTACTGCAGGGAAGTCTGTTTGGGAGAGATTTGTTTCCAGAAGCATCAGCTTCTTGGGGCTGAATGTGTGCTCCGTGCATTTCAGCAGTGGACAAAGCACAGGGCTCTTCCCAGCAGAAGAGAAGTGAAGGTGGTATTAGCTGCTTTTCTAACTCTTCAGATCTTGCTGACTGCCGAATTTTGTTATGATCTCTAAAGTGCAGATAACTAGTAAGGTCTTTAGGTTTTTAACTCTTTTTATGTGTCCTTTACAGAATGATGTGAGTGAGAAAGAACAGCGCTGGGGAGCTAAAACTGTGAAAGGATCCGGCCATCAAGAGCACATCAAGTAAAGCAGCTCTCTTTTAAATTTATTAATAGTCACAATCCCAGGTGACTTAATCAACTCATGTTCTCGGTTACTTGTATCCTCATAATTAAAATAAGAGTCTCCTAGAAGATTCATTATTTGCCAGATTGCTGGTCTTGCAAATATGTCAGCGTCTTCAGATCCGAAATTAAGATCAGAACTATGGTGCAGGGACTCTTAAATCTCTTTATAACTGGAAATGTTACTTTTCCTGTCTCTTTGTGTCTGGAAAGTTTCTTTGTTCTGTTTTGGTGTAAGAGCCAATACTCCCAGGGGAGAAATTTGTGTTGGGTGATCTGAGCAGCTCCAGTTTGGTACTTTAAGGATACATTTGGTCCCCTAATTCTTAGGCTTTGTTTAGAAAACTGCTACCAAACTCATAAAAATTCTGGCATAGTAACAAATTGAGCCCTCTGGCAGAAAAGGAAATAGATGCATATGAAGGGCAACGTGAGACACATGATCCGTCTTCTGAATCTTGGACTTGTTACGAAAAGTGTCTAAGACTTCACTTTAAAGTAGTTTTAGGAAAGCTGTGATTGTGATGTTCATTTTGGTTTTGCTTGTGTATTTCTGGGGCATCAACCCTCGTGGAATAAAGCTAAGAATAAATGTCATTAGTGTTGCAAAAGGAGAGGCAGAACTATGTTGCTTACTTCAGGGCTCAGCTATACTGCCCCATTTGGAGTGCAGTGGGGACGCCTACTGGCTGAATTATTCCTGAGAAAGCTTTAAACTCAGGTGGGAAGTGTTTTAAGGTACAGATTATCAGCTCAGTTTGTCCTTCTTGTATGTAGCCTGAACTACCATAAGTTCAATTCCTGCACATTGCAAGGGAATGCTTGGGGAAAAGGAGGTGCAATCTCCTCACATCCTTATTTTGCATTACAGTTGTGTCCAAAATGCTCAGTTAGAATTAGAGTCCTGTTACCATAGGGACTGTCTGATAAGAGATGATCCCTATTCTGAAAAGTTGCCATCTAATTAAAAAGTGCTGGAAAGAACTTAAATTAGGGTGTGAGAAGAAAATATGTTTCAGGGACATAAAAATTCTGTGTAACTGATTGTTTGAATAGCAAAATAACACTTCCATCTTGGTTATTTTATTTTAAGACAGTGTTTTGCAGTGGAATAAATTCTGTTTCTCGGAATCTAGATAAAGTGCTTTGTGCACTGAAAAAATAGGAAGGGCTTGAAAAATGCAAGTTTTCAAACTTTTAATTAAGATGATATTTTTAGCATCCTACTTTTTATTTTGCATCTTTTTGAAGTTATCTTCTGAAACTCTCACAGTAAAATTCACTACTTAATTATGTCTTTAAAGTATTCATCAGCTGAGAGAGAACGTATTCCAAGAACACCAGAACCTCAAAGAGAAGGAACTTGAAACAGGACCAAAAGCTTCCCATGGCTATGGAGGGAAATTTGGTGTTGAACAAGATCGCATGGATAAAGTAAGTGTGAACGCTTCCCTGGGATGATATTGTAATCCTTACCTTGCCTTGCCTGTGGCCAGCACAACTATAGATGTGAGTTAAGCTTGCTGAAGGTGCAAAGCTGTTTGTGCAAAGGTTTGGAGGTGTAGAAGCTCAGATTGTGGCATAAGCTTGTTTTGAGGGCAGAAGCACGACACTTAGAGTGCTCTGAATAAGAACACTTGTAACCACTGTTACCCAAATCTGTCAGACCATCATGCTCCCTTCCCTAATTAAATCTAAATACTCCTACAGAAAGAACTGAACGAAAGCACTTGAAGCATCAGGAACAAGTATTTCAGGTGGTAAATTAGGAATCTGTGAATGATGAGGAGAGGTTCTGGGCTGTGCAGTGGCCCCAGATGTTTTTCTTTGATGCTTGCTCTGTCTTTAGAGCAAGTCTGCTTACGTCCCATGTGGATTCCCCTGGAGTCAAGGTTCAGGTTTCTGAAAGTATATTTCTAAATTAAGGAAGTACTTCATGCATGAATAAATCCAGTATTTTTTTTTATTTCTATGCTGTGCCAGCTCTTCTGTGCATATAGAGGTTGCCAAAGAATGAAGGAAAGGGTGTGCTGATGCTTTAAAATTAGAGGGTAGCTCTCTTAAATGGTGGTAAACTGTGAACAGTGACAGGTAATCCCAGTATCTAAAAAATCATCAGACTTCAGTCAGATGGTAGCTTTTTACATAAGAACATGATGGCTGTTTTAAGTTATGCTCTATTAACAAAAGTAGTGATAATTCTTAAGCCACGTGACAATTAGACAGGCATATTAACTGCTGGCTAGTTTCTGTCATGTACTTTGTTAAAATAAGAGCCAAACTGTTTCCTGAATAAGAATCATTTTGTTTTCTTCCTTTATTTACTTTCTGGGTTTCTAGCAATTTGATGGCCTTAAATTTTTTTCTGAATTCCCATATTCCAGAGTAAATTGCTGTATAAATCTTGATGGGCCTTTGAGATAGGCTAATAGATCCTTTGAATCTGGGAAAGGAATTGCTGAGTAGATCCCACCATTAGGCCTGTTCCGCAGCTGCGTAGTTTATCCCTCACCTGTGCCCCTGGGGAAAAAAGAAAGAAACAGAAGTTGAGTACTGTTTCCTGTAGGCCAGAACTAATCATCAGAAAAAACATGATGGTCACACCCATCTGAATACTACTGGTGGCAGGAGGCATTCAGAGTTTACTTTTTAAATAAAGCTTCCTTCCTTATATCTTCCTTATAACTATAGTTTTAAAATCTTATCGTTGAGATCTCTCCTTCACAGGTATCTGTGGCTCTGTGCAGGTGTGCTTGTATTAAGGCTTGAGTCGCCTGAAGTAAATGAGTGTTCCTGCTGTATTGTTGCTGGTACAGGTTTTTGCTGCATTTCGGACAAAACCTTGATGCTGACTTAAAACAGTTACATCGTTCTACGTGCCAGACCTCCATAACTGATTTTAAATGTAGCAGAGTATTGTCCTGAGGAATTATGAGGGTAATTTACTCTGGAATACAGATTTCCAGGAAGAATCTTTTTCTAAGTCTTTTCTAAAAAGGGGTATGTCATAATGCTTGGTATTTGATGAAATGCAGAAAGTTCTGGTACCACATAAAGAAAACAACACGTTTAAACCTTTACCTACCTCAGTTGGCATAACAAAAGAGGGATTGTGTAAAACCACGTAAAACCTAGGGTTTTCAGAGCTTCATGTCTTTCATGAATGTAATGGGAAGAAGAAAGAGAGGTGGGAGCCTTTTCTGTCACATTTAACGGTTGCTCTACTACAGAACACCTGCAAAAAGAACAAATAATTCAGGAAGAGAAAGGAGCTTTTATATTGCTTCTAAGTTAAGAAGGTGTCTTATTGACATCCTTATTCTGTTACCTGGCAATTCCTAAGAGCTGGGAATGTTCCCCCCCAGCAGCTGTGTAAAAAAAGGCAAATACAAATAGAAGCCCAAGTTACTTCTAGTTTCTGGACACCTTGTGTCCTCGAATTAATTCACCTTGGTGCAGCTGTCTGATACTGGTAGGAGATAAGCAGTTTCTCATTCCTCAAAGGTCAGAGCTTGGGGCAGCTGCGTGGAGGGGGCTCTGCTGCAGCTGCGGACGCTGATGGCCCGTGCACGGTGCTGGGACCTGCGGTGCTGGCGGCCGTGGTGCTGCACAGGGCTGGTGGAGGTGTTGGGTCAGGAGAGGTGCTTGTCACAGGGTGCAGCCTCTCAATCTCAGCTTTGACACTGGACAAGAAAAAAACAGTTTTGGGCTATGTTATATATAAGGTGCTAGGCTCTAGCATCAGTTCCAGGACCTAGAGGGGTATCCTAGCACTAGATTAATGTAACATCAGCAAACACTATCTGCATATACTTTCAGGTGTGTAATTACATACCCCTGTGTCTTACCTGAAGGCAGTCACAGTGCGATGTAACTGCACCTCGGCTTGCTGTGTTCAGCTCCGGTTCCAGGGACAGGCTTAAATGGGACAGTGAGGGGCCAGGATGCCTTTAGCACCAAGAGCTCTCTCTTGATGTGGATGCACTGCTTCATTTTGCGATGCCATTTCTCAAGTGAGGAGAAAGTATAGAGAGAAGATGCCTAATTTTGATTTATGCAGAAGATAGGGTGCCTCCCTAAAAGAATGTTGGTAGAAAACCTAGCTGTAGTTGTACTTGGTTGCAATCTAATATCATCTAAACGAGAACTGTAGCTATGTGCCTAAAAACAAAGCTGTGTATTTTATCTGGAACTAGTCCCTATTTGAAATTCTGCATGAACAGCATCAAGATTCTGTCTGTATCTTTTTTGTTTGCAGTCCTGTGGTTTTGAAGTAAAAATCCAGAGTGTAAAGGAGTCTTCATAAAATACAGTTGTTGCTGTCAGACTCTTTCTTGGCACTTCCCTGGCCTGGGTTGTATCAGTAGCGCGGTGACAGTCTTGTAAATACTACTCAAGTGAGTAGCAATTTCCAAGGAAGTTATTTTCAACAGGAAAAGTGGCAATGATGTGTGTTTGTAACGAAACTTACCCTCACGTTACTTGGTTGCAGTGTTTTCTCTTACATACAGAACTGTATAGAACTGCTGGCTGTTACTGAACTTTCCAATCTCTTTTAGTCAGCTGTTGGACATGAATATCAATCCAAGCTTTCCCAGCATTGCTCCCAAGTGGATGCGGTGAAAGGGTTTGGTGGGAAGTTTGGAGTACAAACCGATAGAGTTGACCAGGTAAGCAGTTTCATCTCGTACTGCAGCTACTCGCAATAATTCAGTTTATTGTTTTGTATGTCCAGCTGAACATTTCCAACACCTTAAAATGCTGGTGTGGTCAGCTCTTCCTGCTGTATTTGAAGTTTAGCAGTAAGCTAATGCTGACTGTTTGGGAGATGAATTTCTGTTTAAAGCAAACCACATAAAACAGCCCTTATGGGAAATTGAAATGAGTTGAAAAGAAAACTGAAAAGACGTCTTAAAATATGCCTTTTAGCTAGGCTGTGTTCTTTGATGAAGATAGAATCAGTGTGAATGCTACAGAAGGAGGAGGGATTTGGGGATGTTTTGTCCTGTATTGCAACATGAGCTACCGGGCAGGATAATTGGCATCCCATTCCAAGACTATTTAACAACCTCAGCATGGAAATGCTGAATTCCTCTTGTACTGAATTGCTGAACCTGGCAAGAATACAGTATGTTGCTAAAACAATTTGCTTTGGCAGGGAGTGACAAAAACCCTTGCCATGAATCCATGTACTAAATTATGATGTAAATGAACATGACCTGTAAGTTAAATAGGTATTTATGTTCCAAATCAAGGGGGTCAGAGCAGTATGGAAAGACACAGAAACTTTCCGTGCTGTTGATACACTGAAGTGCATGGGGTTTTTCTACTAATATCTAACTCTTTGTTACACATACGTTTTTCTTTCTCTTCCAGTCAGCTGTTGGATTTGAGTATCAGGGGAAAACCGAAAAGCATGCCTCTCAAAAAGGTAAAGTGGTGAGGAGGTCGCCTCTGTAGACACACATTTTTTTATAAATAATAGAATAGATCTCTGTTTTTCTACTGTTTGTGAAAGACCTTGTTTAGTAAGGCCTCACCGTGGTGTTCTCAGTGCTCAGTGAATCAAATGCTGAGGGGTTTTGGTGGAAGAGAAGATGGAAAAATGAATTTCAAAGTGGTTTCATGGGTTGATGAGGTTTTAAGACAAATAACCTGTCATTGTGAGTCTTACTTTTCTTTTAGAAAGGGTATGCAAGAACGTTTTAGAAAGATTGGGAATTGTTCGTTGCTGTATTGCACCCTGTTGGAAATGGGGAGTAGATTTAAAAGGAACCATCATAAACTATAGGACTGTTGCCCATCTTATTTTCTGTGTTTAAAATTAAACTTGATTTTATGTGCTAATGAGTAATATTCTCTCAATTGCTAGGATATGATGTTTCTATTAAAAGCTTCTTAATTTAATTTTTATTGTGCTTTACTCTGAATGCAGACTACTCAAGTGGTTTTGGTGGAAAATATGGAGTACAGGCTGACAGAGTGGACAAGAGTGCGGTGGGGTTTGATTACCAGGGTAAAACTGAGAAACATGAGTCGCAGAAGGGTGAGTAGGCACACGTGTTGGTGGGTTTGTACTCTGAGGTGTTCATGATAGGCACTGTTGTAAAATACTCATTTTTTTTTACATCTGTTGCACTCCTAACCTGCTGAAAGTTAGCATTGAATAAAAGGTATGCTGCTGAAAACTTTGACTCCTGAAAAAGAAACCTAAAACATGGGTTCTGACTGGTTTTAAGTGATGATCCAACTGCTGTTACTTTGGGAGCAGGGCACCTGGGTTTGCCTGGAAGTTTTTTGCAACTTCTTTTGAAAAGCTGTAGGTTACAGTATTGAGACTGTAAGCAGTTTAACCACAACAGAGAGACGTTTCTAGAAGAATCAGCTGTTTATAGATTAAAACATCGAAGTTGGTAGTGTTTAGAGTTAATACTGTGTTGCTAATCGGGTTTCCAGACATATCTGACCAAAATCAACCATTTTATTGGAAAATTTTGATATTTTTGCCATCTGTTTTCTGTGTATCTAAAAGAAATGTTTGCACTCTAGAAATGCTAAGGAGGAGAAGGGGGTGTTTATTTAAAAGCATCCAGGCTGTTGCTGACATGGTTTCTGAACTTCACTTTGCTGTAAGTGTCATCAGAATTTTATCAATGAGTCAAGTGGCAGAATTGCTGATATTGCCCAGGAGTTGAATTATGCATGATGCTATTTTATTTTCCATCCTGAGAGAACATATTCTGAAGGATTCATGATTTCAGTGTCTGGAATTAAGATTAAGTGGGGATGTCAGTGCTTCTTTTAATGGGTAATGTAATGTTAGCAGGTTTGACTGTCACAGTTTTTCAAGGTAATACTTTGTTATTGAACACTTACAAACAAAACTCTTCACTCTTATCTCTAGATTATTCCAAGGGCTTTGGTGGTAAATACGGTGTTGACAAGGACAAAGTGGACAAAAGTGCTGTTGGCTTTGAATATCAAGGCAAAACGGAAAAACATGAATCACAGAAAGGTTTTTATTATCTTGTTTAAAAATACTAGTTCAAATCAATCAGCCTTTTAAACCTGGGAAAAAAATATTTCATTTGGGATTTTTTGGTGGTAAATGTCTGTTTGCCCTTTGTGTATGCAGATTTTTGTTTCCCTTAAATGCAAAGGCAGGCATTGTAAACTGTCCCTGAGTTTCACAATCTGATTTCCAAGGAACCTTATGTCCATATGGATGTTATTGAAATAAATGTGTAATTGCACAGATCTGTAGTATTCAGAGGCACTATCAAGTCCTTCAGTATTTATATATCTACTTAGCACGTTTGTTCGTGTATATTATATGTCTTTAAGTGGAAGGTGAATCAGATTCTTCAAATCTCAGAATATTATTGAGCCTAGATGCTGTAATCCTCGCGGATTCGTGGTGCTTCCTTGTATCGCGATCCTCGAGTTACTGAATGGGTGTCCTTCCCTCTGTCGAGGTAGTGTAGCAGAAGGAAAGAGAGTAGCATTACTGAGAGGGCAGCTTATCCCATAACATGTTACTGTTTTTTTGGTTTTTTTTTATTAAATACTGCTTACAGTCCTAAACTGCAATGATGTTTTCTGAAACTTCGTGCATACAGATTATGTAAAGGGGTTTGGAGGCAAGTTCGGAGTGCAGACAGACAGACAAGACAAATGTGCACTTGGCTGGGATCACCAGGAGAAAGTGCAGCTGCATGAATCCCAGAAAGGTATATCCGTTCACAATTCTCTGCCATTCTGTCTGACTTCCCTCATTTTGACTTTTCCCTGTGTGAACCCTCCTCCGCTGGTGTCTTTGGCCACCACCTTACAGTAGCTGACATGAGTCTCCTTTTTCTGTGTTTGAAGGGTTGCTGTGTAACTGGTTGTGCTGGTGTCTGCAAAGCAGGTTTAACACATTTGGGTCGCTGCAAGTCCAGACTTAGTGATAAGCTCTCACTGCAAAACTTTTATGAGTCTGTCTGTAGCCTGGATTATTTTTTTTCCTTTTTCAGTTGAGTTGTGCAAACCACAAAGTAGCAATTTCTTTGTACCTTCCACAAGTAATCTCCCTTTACTGGTTTCTGTTATCTATACCGATTTTCGTGTGCGGGAAATCTTAGTATCTAATACTCTCTTTTCTCATTGCTTGTGAGGTACCTATTCCTATGAAATACTGGTACCCAGAAGAAAAGTTGCAAATTACCAATTGCTTCCTAGCCCTCTGCCTGCCACCACTCAACTTAAAGAAATTTAATTGATTTATTATATATTTTTAAAAAATTAAATAAAAAATGATCCTCGGATTATTGTGCTGCTGGATGATCCAGCAGATCTGTTGTGAGATCATTATCTGCAGCCCTTTTTTTTCTGACCTTATTTTATATCATATATTAACATGGCTGTTCTAAGGCTGTAGTAGGGAATGGTCATAACTCTTAGCTGAGCTTTTTTTCCTCAAGCTGTGACACAGCAGGAATATTCCTTCTTCCTTTAAACATATCTGAAGGATAGTCTCTGTGGACCCTATCTTAGCACCTCTTTAAAAATCAGATCTGTAGTGTACAAATGTTAACCACAATGATGAAGGAAGCTCATTTTATTCTCTCGTATCCTTTTGTATGTTGTTTTGTTTTGGTGAATATACTATGTGTGTGTTTGTGTTCATAATTTTGATCAAATGCAAGTGCATTATGCAGTATGTATGAAAAATGTTGAGAAGTGCTTTTTTTCTGTGACTTCAGAATGGTGTTCTTATGTCTGATAAATCATGTTGACCTCTTCTTAATCTCAAGTGGAAACTTCTTTTGAATTTACTCTTATAAAAATGTATTGAGATTTTTTTTTTTCCACCATCCAAAATTATTGGTAATTGAGAAATACTGCAAAAATTACTTTGAGTGTCTCTGACTAAACTTCTTTATTTTCCTCCCTTCATTTTAATTTATTACATGTGGCTTTTTCAGACTATAAGAGTGGTTTCGGAGGGAAATTTGGTGTACAGACAGAAAGGCAGGACCCATCTGCTGTGGGGTTTGATTACAAGGAGAAACTAGCCAAGCATGAATCTCAACAAGGCACCGTTTTCACTTGTTACTTTCTTACCAGTGCAGCCACTTCTCACACAGTCTTAAATAGTTGTCTGAGTAGATTGATGCTAGTGATGTGCGGACACTCTCTTGCGCTTCTATTTCTACATGATCTAGCAATGTTCTTCCATTTTATTCTTAAAATGTTGCATAAAGCAAGCCTGTATTCAGGAAACAGATATCCAATGTTTAGTTAACAGCTCTACAACATTATGCATTTAGTTAATAGCTATACATACACTGTGATAATAACGACATTACTATGTCTGGTATTACTAGTATGATGTTAATGACATCGTGCTTACCAGTTTTAGAGTCTAAATGTGAAGTTTTGCCTAGATAAATTGGTGGAAAAATATTCCAATAAGGACCATGCATGTAACCTTTAACAAGCAATGGGTTATGGCAAGATCATATTAAAATTATTGTAGTCTTTAAAACAAGAAGTAGGGAATGTTTGTGGTTCTTGGGTGAGCAAATACTGTTATAATGCTCTCTTTATTCATTGTGAAATAGTTGGGGTACAAACCATGAATTCCTGGTTTTCCGTTATCTTAAAGTGAGAAGTCTGGATCAGGAAAATGTAAGTGTAGTATATTTATTCTGGCTGAAAATACATACAAAGCTGAAGAAAATGAGGTTGTTCATTTTTCTTTGCTACAGTGACACAAATTCAAACTTTTAGACTGTCAGATGTGCCTTAGCAGAGCCCTAGTACAAACACTAAAATAGCTGGTTTAGGGGACCCAAGTGCTTTTGGGGCTGAGAGGAGAAGGAGTAATTATAATTATATTCCAGGGACATGTAGGAAAGCCTGTCCATCTCCAGAGTCTAAGGGGACATTCCTACAGCTCACTGCCACCAGAAGGAGGTGTTTTTCCAGCCACACATTCTTGCCGCTTCTATTGCGCTGGCTCTGAGTACAGCTCACTAGAAAGAGCAGAAAGCTACTCTAGTTAGGGTTTATTTCTTGTTTTTCTTGTTAATGCCACTAGTGAGTTTAAACTGATTTTGGAGTAACAAGTGCTGGAGTCAGCATGAGAGTAAGAGTGTGCAGCTCAGGGGTGCTGCGGAATAACATGGCCACCCCATTTCTGTGGTGGTGAGTTGTTGCAGGCTCATGCTGTCTGGTGGAATTGCCCCTTTCCATATGTAGAACAGGAGTTATTACTGTTAGGAGTTATTACTTTAATATTCATCAGTTGAATATCACGACTAAATCCACTGGGATGAGAAATTTGTTACATTTTCCTGCCATTCATAGAATTTGCCAAGTTAAAGAGAATAAAACACCTCTGTGGTCACCGAAGACTGGGTATTGCTCCTTTGAGCAAAGCAAAATGGCTTAGGTTATACCATTACTGCAGAGGGCTAAGAATTGGTGCTGTGAAAGGCTGTGTTACAGAAGTGATGCATTAGAAGGGCTCATCCCTTATTCCTTGCTTGTTACCTTATCAGTCCTCAGCTTAATGTTTACTCAAAGAATGCATGTGGCCCACAATCTGTCATCTGCTGGTGTACCTGAAGGCTCTTGCAGTTATGTATCCTTTCTGCATCAAAAAACAAGTTGCATTTTCTTTGGCGGCTGTCACTGTATCTCTGCATGCAGCTGAAATGGCTATTTGCATTTGAGATGGCTCTTTGCATTTGGCAGAAAGATGGGAGGGACAAGAAACTCCCTACTCTAACCTCTTTATCCTGCTTTTAGATTATTCGAAAGGATTTGGTGGGAAGTACGGTGTACAGAAAGATCGGATGGATAAGGTAATTTGCTTAAAAGAGCCATGACTTAAATAGTCTGTAAGGCTACAAAATAGTCTGGTTAGATCTGTAGAGTTCAGCTCTTTTTTTCTGGATACTTCTCCAGTCTAACAGTAGAGTTCTTTCCTTTCCTAATTCTTTCAAAGTCAAGATTATACACACAGACCTGATGCCAGTTAATAGACAAACATGTGTACATATGTGTAGTGTACATATATATATATTTAAGGAGGGAAAACTGAAGCATGGAAATAAAAGGATAGCAAAGTTTATGTGAAAGAATGAGAAAATTCATTAATTCCAAATTTCAGCCGTGTCTTCTGGCAACTCCTAATGCCTTATATTTTGAGAATATCCTTTTAGTGGACTGCTTAAAATAAGTGTCTGATATCTACCAACTTTGCCCACTTTGATTATGAGGGACCTTCTCTTTAGGAGAATTTGGTTTAGTATTCTATAACAGTGGAGGATAAGGCAGCTGATACCTTCTTTTTACTTCTCCATTTTTAAGTTTAAAAGAAGATTAAAAAGTCCTCACTGAGATTTATCTACTGAATAAATTTACTCTCAGCTTTATGTAGGACACTCAAAAGTGAGAAAGTAGAGGAGTTTGAAAGTCTGTAGGATTTTTTTACTTGTGGCTTCAGGACTCAAGACCATTCATTTAAAAATAACCCCAGTTTTTGAATACTGTTCTCAAAATACTCCCTCTATTTTAACAGTATCTGCTTCTTTAAGGGAAGTGGCTACTTTTACCTTGGTAGAAATGCTGCATAATGTGGATTAGAACAGAAACATCTGCACAATAAGTGGTTTGGACAGTGCCTCATTTTTGGTTTTGATGAGTGATCAATTCATAAACCACATTTTTTTTTTTATTAATAGGATTTATTTGTGTTTAAAACTGTCCCTGAAGATTAATTCTTACGTAGTTTGACTTAACAGAAAGAATTATTTCACTTCACGTTTTGATTCTTCCTGATTTTGCTTTGGTGTTCTGAAAAAAAAAAAAAAAAGCCATAGGGGCACTATCACACTAAAATGCCACAGATTAAATCTGTCTGAATGTCTTCACGTATTTGTGGTTTTTAACCGTACTCTTTTTGTATCAACTATATTGATAGAATGCAGCAACTTTTGAAGATATTGAGAAACCAACATCAACTTACCAGAAGACCAAGCCAATAGAAGCTGGTAAGGCCTTGGCTCCAAATCCTTTCTTTGGAGGTGATAATGTTCAAAAGCCCAGAATATTACTGTGATGTAGTAGTGCTGAGTAAGAATCATCTGGAGGGAATGCTGTATTTGCAGGTCTCTAGCAACCTCAGCTACTTTCTCCCTCCCACCTTTAGAGGCTATTTTGCTTTGTTGTGTTTTTTTCCTTCTCCTTGAGAGTCGTGAGAGTTGAGGAAGGGAAAATAGAAAGCATCCGAATGGAGAATAGGCTGCACAGGGAGCAGAGTGATGGAGACTGATGGAGATGAAGGAGAGGAGGGAGGAGTGTTGCGGAGGTTTTTATATGAAACAAATGTAGTGCACAAGAAGTTTGGGCTTGGAAGGGGAGAGGGAGAAAGAGGGATAGAGGACTTTCCTGAGTGGGCTGTGAGCTCAGAGAGCAGAAAAACAGAAACGTGTTCAATCCTAACAGAAATTTGTACCAAAACCTCATTCCACCCTGCCTTTATACAGAACCTTAAACCACCACATTTGACTTTAACTTTTTTTTTTTTTAAATGTTACAGTTGCTAATAAAACAAAAAGCATCCGAGCTAACTTTGAAAACCTAGCCAAGGAAAAAGAGCAGGAAGACCGAAGGAAGGCTGAAGCTGAGAGAGCACAAAGAATGGCCCGGGAGAAACAAGAACAGGAGGAGGCTCGCAGGAAACTGGAGGTCAGTAATTTGACCAGCGTGTCTAGTCTTATTTCAGTGCAATGTTGGCAGAAAAGTGAATCTTATAAGAAAAGATAATTTCCTTCTTTTCAGCCAGGCTTTAAAGCTCTTTGTGTGTTTGCCTGTGTTTGTACCTGAGGTTTCTTAACCTGTTTGTGAATCCAGCCATCTCTCAGGATGCACCGTATGTATATCAGACCTCAGATAGGGTGACAGGGTAACACTTAATACTATAGAATTTTTTTATTTAGCCCATCCCAAAATACATATGGTAGTCTATATGCTAGACCTCCTAACTTTGCAGCCTGACCTTTTCCTGTTGTACTTCTGCCTTTTGGTGATACCAGACTCCCTTGTGCACAGAGGAGCTCTTAAGGGGAGAGACATGTTATCCCCAAAAGGCCCTGTATGAGTGATTATTCATGAAGTTTAATACCATGATAATAGTTGGTGATGCAGGTTTTTTGGAATCAGGATTGTGGAAGATGGAGGTGTTACCACTCATTGGTATAGCACACACCCATGAGGGAAATAATATTCCAAATGTTAATTGAATCTTAGTTTGAGAATTAAGAAAATCAGTGTAGCATTGGCATGGCTAAAAGCTTAGTGATTTCTGTGTTATTCATAAGCAAAATAATTCCAGGAAATGTTTAGTCAGAAACTACATCTTATCTGCTTTGTAGAATCTGCATATTTGGTGAAACTCTGCTGCTGAGGTGGACGGACTAGTGCGTTAATAGCAACTTGTCCTTCTTGTCTTGTTTGTTTGCTTTGTTAGACAGTTCCTGAGGTACCTTATTGTCAGCAATCCCAAGGGTTTGCTGTCTGTGGCTGTGTAACCTTTCCTGCTGAAGCAGTGTTTGTCCAGAGCCTCTGTGGCAGTTTCCCCAGTGGTCCCATGCTGTTATTCTGATTTCTTGGCCTCACACTGCTATTATGGCAGGGAGCAGGAAGCAATCAATGCTGGCGTAAGAGTAGTCCCTCTTTCCCCTTCTCTTTTGCTTCTTGTTTTACAGGTATTAGTTTATATTAGAGAAGACTGGACATAGGACACAAAAAGATAGGAGTCTTTTAAATTCTGAATAAATGTTACTTAGCCATACATATGCACTGAAACTTAACAGCCAAGCCGTATGCAATGCTGATAGTGAAATAGCATGTTGCAACTAGTGCTAATAGTGTCCCAAACATGAATAGCCAGTAGGGAGATTGAACAGGTCCTGATGAAGAGTACATAGTACTTAAGGACATGCACAGGAAAAATGGTCATCTTCATCATTGCCACTTGCTATGCTGAAGAGACCTTCCCCGAGGAGAATGCTTGTCTGGGACCCTCGTTACTGCTCTTACTGACTGGCCGTGGGAGACTTTTCCTATTTCCTTCTTTCTTCTGTCTCTCTTTCTCCTGTTTTTATTTTCCATCAAAAGTATCTTTCATCATTAGAGCCAATGTATGCTGCCAGCTGCAGACCCCACTAATAAATCTTCTTGCATTCGAACTTGTCTCATCATCACAGAGATGTCTCGGCATCCTCTGTGAGACATCTGGAATCCAGGACAGGCTGTCAGATGGTCTCTCAGATCTGTTCGGTCCCTCGCCTAGTGACAAATGGGGCAGACCCAAAGACTAGTTTCTCAGATGTGGTAGATACTTCCTCTTAGGGGAATGCTGCTATGGGGTATCAGGGAGTGGTGTTCATCCTATTCCATCCAAATTTAGACTTGGTGTAAATAATTCATTTTACAAGTATGAAAAACTAAATGCATGGTAGGCTTATGACAACCTAGCTCCCATCTTCCTAAACTGAGGAAAATATATTGCAGTGAAACTGCATGTTACTTCATATTAACTCAGCTGGCCTAAACCAGCATGGGTGCTAACAGCAGCACTCTCAAGTCACCATATTCCATATGCCAGAAAAGCATCTGTGGTCACACAAAAGTGGAAAATGAAGCCTAACAAATAAAACATCTAGTTAACCCAAATCAGTTCCCCTGCCCAGTTCTTTGGTTGGTTTCTCAACTCTGCTGTTCTCAGGCCAGTGCTGCTTCTGAAATAACTCTGTAGTTTTGCTGTGCTGAAACTGCATGGCTCATGTATCTTGTGTATAGTTTCATTTCTGAAAACTGCTAACTTCCTTTGGAGTTCTGTTTGAAATTTGGGAAATTCTAGTTTTATAGTATAAATCAAGTCTCTCTATCTAAAGTTATTTCCGCTTTTCTTTTTTCCTTTCAGCTTATCGCCTCTTTTGCCTTATGGCTTCAAGATGTACAGTGTGAGCATATGTTCACTGCATACATGTTTCCCGAGATGAATGGGAGTTCATCTCTGTGAATCAGTGATTTCTTCTAAGCTGCCCTTCATCCCTTTGTACTTTGTGGATTTCTAATACCTTCCCCCAACTACTATTTGGGTTTCTTTACTGTTCTTGAGAAAAGCGTGTTACACCTTTTACACAGCATCTGCCACTCTTTTACAGATGACAACACTCCACAACTGAGAACTGTTACTTCCTTACTTTCATTTCGTTGTTTCTAGGAGATTCTACAAAAGACCAGTCCCTGTAAACAGTTCAGTCCATCCTTGAATGCCTGAGTCTTAAAGTAAATGTTCTGAAGTCAAAAACTTGACTCGTTCTCACAGACCAATTACTGATTCTCAGAGGGTAAGAGTTCTTTTGTTGCAGGATCCCAGGATACTTTGTCCTTAACTCAGTGCTTCACTTCTTAGGCAACTACCTCATGAAAGTGTCTCTTTGCTAGGGCATGTGGCAACTCTTGATACCTCAGACTGATGTTTTCTGTACTTTTTATCTGTTTCTTGCTCTGCACCCTTGCTGGAAGCAGGTCGACATTTCCTCAAGATGTAAGGAGGTACTTCATGTGGTGGCAGCTGTGTCTCCAGGGCCATGCCCTTTATGTTACTTTGCCATGACAAGTAGGGATATCGGTATATTCTAAAATACCACCCAATTTTGTTGTATTGTGGTTGAGTTTCAGGAGAAGCAGCAGTTATGTGCCAGTGCTCTGGAGATCTGGTCCATTTTGAGGACAGAGCTTTCATGCTTTGCTTGTGAGTGATGACAGTCTAATATAGCTTGGGAGAGATCCTCTGTTCTCTCAAAGCAACAGTTGCCCTAAGTGTTGGGGGGGACACACAACTCTCTAAAGTTCACACATGTCAGTCCTTCAGCTCTGATAGATGAGCTGTCTTGCAGTCCTTAGTGAGAAGTGGGAAATCTGCTCTGGTGGCTGTGTGAATTTTTTGAAAGGTTGCACGGCTGACACAGAGAGTATTGATGATGCTTTTTCAGAGAAGGTTTGTGTCGAGGCTTGGCCTTGGGTACGACCTTGAGATTGGCCAAGTGGACTGGTGCATGCATTTCTCCAGGTACTGCTACCACCAGCCACTGTCATTAGGGTAGGGCAGGAAATCATAGAATCACAGAATGGTTTGGATTGGAAGGGACCTGAAAGATCATTGAGTTCCAACCCCCCTGCCATGGGCAGGGACACCTCCCACTAGAGCAGGCTGCTCAAAGACCCATCCAGCCTGGCCTTGAACACCTCCAGGGATGGGGCAGCCACAGCTCCTCTGGGCAACCTGTTCCAGTGTCTTGCCACCCTCACAGTAAAGAATATCTTCCTAATATCTCATCTAAATCTCCCCTCTTTCAGTTTAAAAGTTACCCTCGTCATCCTGTTGGCTCTCATTTTCCCAGTGTGGCCTGTTTCTGCTTAGTATTCCCTTCCGTTGCATGGGTTTGGAGTCTGGGCTGAGGCAGGGGAGAAGTTCAGTTTCTCCATTAGCTCCCTTGCCGTTCATTTTGGGTTATCGTGTGCTCATAAGTAAGCTCTGTGGATGGAGGGTGGTGAATTTCGGCTTTTGTTACCCTTTCAGCTTTTCATTGAGCTTTCCTCCTGCTGAGGAAACAGTTCTCCAGAAGGCTTTAAGTGTAGTAGCACAGGTTCTTATGAGTCATTGAACTGTTGTGTCTTTTTTTTTCCCCCCTTTCTCTCTCAAAAGTGACTTTCTTTCTTTACTGTTATTTTTGCTGTAAGTGTGGGTTAAATTCAAGCCGTTATGCTTGATTTTTCTTGTGCTTCATCAAAGATTCTGTTGCCTGGACACAGCTGAAGGTTTTTTCCAAAGCTGGTATTTAAATTGCACCGTAACCAGATGATTAATGTTCTTCCAGACTGAACATCTCCATGGTTAATTGTGTGATTCTGCAGACTCTGAGGGAGGAAGGACAAGGTTAAGGGGAAGTTGAAATGGCACTGGCTGTGCTGCCCTTTGCTCACGAGCTGAATGTGAAAAGACAAGGGATGAAATCCAGACCATCCACAGATACTGTAAAGGGTGGGAATGGGCTTTGACTTAAGTCAACTTTATTTCTTTAAGTGAACTTCCTTGCACGGACAGAAAGTTCTCTCACTTGAAGTACGTACGTGGGCATACGTACTCCCACAATGGGAATGTACATATGGGCTGCATTCCTTCAAGAACCCTGTTTACCAGTAATCCTTTTTCTGTTTTGCTTTTCACATATGTCATATAGTCAAATGGTGCTCAGGGAGCTCGATGGGTGCTTAATGATTTAGGTACCCTCTGCTGCCTTAGAGAGCAAGGCAGGGATGCTCTTTCACATGGAGTGTTTTGGTGTGGAAAAAAACCCAGCCTGAGGTGAGACCATGCAATTTAAATCTTTTATGGCAATACTGCTGGGACTATCCTAAACTGCAGTCTGGATTGCAGAGACCCGTTTCCTAGGACAGATCATTCAAACTGTTGCCGTGTTTGACATAGTTAGTAGACTGGTACTACTTAATTTGTCCCCAAACTTAGATTTGACTTCTAATAAACACTTTACTGGTGCTTTTTTGTCTGTAGCACAGGAGTTAAAAGTGAGGGAGTGCTGTTCACACCAAGATAGGTTTTTTTTTCCAGAAAGCACAGCACTAAGCTTTGAATTGTCTTCAAAGCTGGCTCTGTTCTCAAGACACACTTTGTTTTCTTTGTTAGGTGTATTTTTTTCTGAGCTGTGACAAACAAAGGAAAGGAAGGATTTTTTTTTGGTGACAGAGTCCTATCACTTCTTCTCTGGACTACAGTTTCTCCTGAGGATCCTTTGGGGACTTATGGCTTGATGGACCTAAACAACTAGAGTGCACAGTCTCCCATAACATGTATTTGCTCTTCTTTTTGACAATAAAGATGAAAGTTTGGCCCTAGATCCGCAGTTTTCTTTTTCCCTATGGTAAAGAGAAGCAAAATGAAATAAATAGCTTAGAGTCTGTTGATTTTTTAGGTTTTGGGTCTTTTTAAGTTGTGCAAGCAATGTAGCATTTCTTGCACTGCAGTATCCTGGCTTTCTAATGAATGGCTTTCTATTGATGATAGTGGATTTGCCCTCTGATTCACAGGTGGGATGGCACAGCATGAAGAGCTTGAGTGCCAGAACACTTGATTCAGATCCACGTTCTTTGTGTCACAGAATACAATAGCAATACTGCTTTTATTTCTACCACGTGTAACTCTTCTGAACGTTTGAATCCCTCATTGTCAGTATATAGGACTTAGTTTTGTCTGAGCTATTCAGTCTTTTGCCTTTGGCAGGTGTTTTGCAGACCTGCAAGAGCTTGCATGATCATTTCTCATCAAAGATAATACATCAGCTGTATAATTAGAACGTGCAGGCTTCAGGTTCACTAAACTTATGCTAAAATGGGACATGAGGCCCAGCCAGCTAATGAACAGAATGAATATATTGAACACAGAAACCCTGCAGCTCCTATGGAAATATGCCAAAGAACATTGGGTACCCTATTTTTAAACACATGCATGCATACGTACCGTGGCAGTTTTGTTTCTTCACTTTTTTCTCTTCTGCTGTGGTATATTTCTGAATCTTTACTGTACAGCCAGTCTAAACCTTTAGGCAGGTCTAACGGTCCAGCCGTTTCTGCTCCCTGCTTGCATCCCTTTATTTCAGAAGTTGGTGACTGTCTTTCATCTTGGAGGGTTTTTTCTTGTTCGGTGTCATGACATCAGTGATTAAACCTCACTGAAGTTTTTCTTTCTCTTCAATTAAGGAACAAGCTAAAGCCAAGAAACAAACTCCACCATCATCTCCTGCCGCACAGTCGACTGAGCAGAAGGCACCCTCGAGCCCAGTCTATGAGGTTTGTTAGAATTGCTTTCAGTACCTGGTTTTTGATCCTAAGTGTAGGAACCTTTTTACAAAACCTTGTATTTCCACAGGATGCAGTTTCCTACGAAGCAGAGTCTGCCTACAAGGGTTCCAGCACGACGTATTCAGCTGCGCACGAGCCAGAGTCCGGCTACAAAGCTGCAGAGTCGGACTACCAAGAGGCAGTGAGTCAGCGAGAGGCGGAATATGAACCAGAGACTGTCTATGAAGTGGCAGGGGCAGGAGACCATTACCAAGCAGGTACAGTGTTTGCCTCTGATATGAAGCCCTTTAAAATAAAGATTATTTCCTTGGGCAACGACTTAATGAATTGTTCTGCTGATAGCACTGTCCTAGTTTTCAAAAGTCTTAGTTTGATGAGACTTTTTAGATTCTCCACCAACAAACTTTAATTAGGAAGTTAAGATATGGCTAGAACAAGGTTGAAATTACTTAACTTTTGTGAGATGATGTTGGAATAACTACAGTGCTCTCTAGAGTGTCAGTTTTTCAGAGTTCGTTAGAAAGATGCCTAGCTGAAAAAGTAAAATTACTGAACAGAAAATTAGTTCTGTTTTACCTCAAACCAGGACACAGTTCAAAAAGACATGGAGGGGTAACCATTTCCACGCTGTGTGGTGCAGCTCAGCTGGAGAAGGAAGCACAGAGATGGAGATTAAATGCGTGTTGAGCCAGTGCTGGTGCTGGCCTGCCCAGCAAAAAATTCTGTCAGCCATTCTTGGGCTTCGGAATTGATGTGATGTGTCCTGTGCCTGTAAGGGAGTGGAGTAAGGACATCTGAAACTAAGGAAGCTGAAATTCTTTTTAATTCTCATTTTTTAAATTTTGAACTGGCCCCTACCTCCCCTTACAGTGTGCAGCCTTAACAAGGTATTACATAGTCTCTTACACACTGATTGTGGGCTCAGTTGTTCTGCCATACTTTACAAAAGTGTTATAAGGCTGATCAGTTTTTGAACGCTTCCTTTCAGGCTTTAATTTTGAGTGATTTAGGGAGAAAATCCATCTCAGAACGTATGTCAGCACTGCTGAAAACTTGCATCATTTGTTCGCTGCTTCTTCTGTGGGTTAGCAGTAGAATTACAGGAGGAGCACTACAGAAAAGAACTCAGGGTGATAGGTAGTGTGCTTCATGCTTTGAATTTTATTTCTCTCTCTCTTTAGAAGAAAATGCTTACGATGAATACGAAAATGAACTTGGAATTACAGCCATAGCCCTTTATGATTATCAAGCTGGTGAGCAAAGCTCTTGTTTTTAACCTTGTCTTTGAAAACTCTGTTCTGCACTTCTAAGTCTGGATTTTTCCTTTGCCTTTCGTCGTGTAGTCTCTTGTAGTGATACATGAAGATATGAAGAATTAGGAATTCAGTGATTTAGCAATAGCATTGAGACACTTTTGAAAACTACAAGCCACTGTTTCTGGAAATGGTGGAAGTTTTCAAAATCCATTTTAACCAAGTGTTAACGCTCTCATTAAACCCTTGGCATTCATAGTTGTTTAAAATCTTGACTGGTTAATTCTGAGGAGTGATCAAGGAAGTAAAGTGGTTCTCAGTGGGTTAGGTGCCAATTGTTGCTCGAAGTTAGACACTCACCCAAAAGGCAGTAGGGAAGAGCCATCTTTAGGGATTGTCACTGCCCGGTGCCCTCGGGGAGAGAGGCAGGGGCTGGGGGTTGCTGTTGCTTTCGGCGAGGGTGGGTGGGAAGGTGGGATTGTAGCCTGGGCTGCCCCTGGGTCAGCGCTGAGCCCCCTCTGCTCTCTTTCCAGCGGGTGACGACGAGATTTCCTTTGACCCAGACGACATCATCACAAACATAGAAATGATCGACGATGGCTGGTGGAGGGGTGTCTGCAAAGGCCGATACGGGCTCTTCCCCGCAAATTATGTGGAGCTCAGACAATAAAGACTATTGTCTGCTGGTTATGCCTTAATTCCCCAGTCAATAAATCTGACTTAATACACTACAAATCATGATGCTTTTCTGAGGATGGAGGGGTATATACATATTGCTTTTATATTTAATACTTTGCTGATGCTTTTTAAAATGTTTATGCCACAGAAATCGCTAATATATTGTAACTACTATGTTCTTCACTAAGGCTCTTAAAATGATTTTCATGCATTTGGAAACATTTCTTCTCTGCCAAATTAGCAATTGTCATAAAAAAGCTTTTTTGAGGACAATTAGCTGTCTGTCGTAATATTGCATGTTTTACTCATAAGTAAGTGAGCGGATTTACTTAGTGTTTAAGTCTAGTTAGTCTTCCACTAAATGTTTTCAGCTAAGAAAATCATGGCTATGCAGGTTATTTGCATTTCCACTAAGCAGGAGTGGGGAGGAGTGGGGAAGTGCATAGTATTTTCTCTTTTTTTTTCCAGATAGCGTGTGAAAAAGCAAAGAGAATGCTTGAAAGTTGCAGCTAATGGCAGTTAATCAAATACTGTCCAATATTTATGGAATATTAATGTTATGAAGGAAACAGTCTGGTTACTTTTTCCTTCAAGTTCCTTGGCTCTTGCATTGATTTTTTTTGTTTTTTTTTTTCCCTTTTTCCTGCTCCTCCTGTTCCTGTTACGCCAGAGGAGGGCTGCAAACACTCTGGCACCAATTGTCCCAAATTTTCTTTGCTTTTTGGTTTTGTTTCACCCTCCTCTTTCCCAGGAAAACTTACTATAAAAGTGTTGAAACACTCAGCGAGATTCCTAGTTGTCCGAAGGGAAACTGGCATCCAAATCTGTGCATCTTCCTGCAGGAATAGTCTCATTGCTTTAAGCGGGAGAAAAGCAGCAGGATGGGATTGCCGTTGTGTTCTGTGTACGATCCATCCTTTGTTCCTGCAAGGAATGCCCTGCTGTGCAGTAATCACGTTTTATGGAACTGTATTTGAGTCAAGGAATGTCAATACAAGTAATTAGATTTAAAACCCATGTAAATGATCTCAATTTTTAAACCATACAAGAGACAACTCTACTTTTTTTGTACGTTCAACAGAAACTGCCAGTAACGTTCTACTAAACAACAAATAAATTAAATCTGTTCTTTGCCAAAACTAATCCTGAAATTCTTGTCGTTCTAGAAAAAGCTGACTTCACTGCAGATTTAGGGTCCCTACCAAAGATAGCAAGTTGCATCTACTAGTGCACGTGTTTCAATGTATGTATTGTCTGTTTCCACCTTCTGATCAAAGCGGGAATGGGGGAACTGCTGTAGCAGCTAAGAAAGAATGCAAAGAATTTTTATAAACTGTAAATTTGGACCAACGGAATATAGAACACCTGTATAAAATGGTAAAAATGTATAACGTATCTAGGAAGAAGGCATCATGTTAAACCAATTCTTGGATGGTTGGGACAATCCTTAATGAATGTCATATGTGTGTCATGATTATATATTATTATTTTTTTTCCTTTCCATGGTCTCAGTTCTGTGTTGTATTTGCATTACTAGGGTTGGGTTTTATATGCAGTTTATTTTATCCAATTTTGCATAGAACACCTCATAGGGATATGATTTTTTGTAAATTAAATATTCAATAAACTTTTTGAACCATTTGCACGGAATATTTCTGTATTTTTAAATTGCCTTGTCAGGCTGTTACGAAGAGCTCATCTTGTCTCAAGCTTGTTTGGGATGAGCTTGTATCCGACGGATTGTCCTTCCTACGGAGAAGCTGCTGCACGATGCTCAGCAAAGGGCCCCTACAGTCAGGTTGCTGCCGCCTTCCATGTCCTTCCCTTCCCCAGAAACCCACTCCCTTTGTCTCTTTTACTCCTACTCTCATGTGGAAATATTTAGATCAAAATTAGACCTTGGGTGAACTTAAGGGAGAGATGCCTTTTTTTTTTTTTTAACATCTTAGCATAGGGGTCTGGTATTTTTTGTTTGTTTTATATCTCTTACTTCTGCTAAAAGAAGTACCATGAGCTGTGGTTTTGGTGAGGAGAGTTGCTCCTGGCTTTTGGGAGCGGGACACTGGTGGCTGCAGGAGGATACAGCCCTTTGGAAAACACGGCCATTGGTTACGGTCAAATAAACATTTAACATGACTTTAAAGCTGTTCTGCTCTCACTCACGTGCCTTAGGTGAGGTGCTCCCCAAAACTTTGCTCCTGTAAAGAAGGGTGTTGTGCCTTGCTGTCTAATTAACCCTGTATTTTACAGTTTCTAATCCTCAGATCTTCTGAGAACCTCATACTTGACAACGCGCTGCTGGAAATTCCAAGAAAAATCCTAACACCCTTTTTCTAATTATTTTTTAATGCTGCTGTGTTAACAGGAAATCCAAAGCTTCAGAGCTCACTGCCACGAGTCCTAAAATAGCGAGTGAGAGCCTTTGCTTTAGCAGATCGCTTGAGAACACGCGGCTTGAGAAGAAAACGTGCATGTTCAGGTAGGCTTTCTTCCCGAGAGGGGGTACGTGGTGGGGGTTATGAAAGCTTTGTGCTACCAAAGGCAGATTGAGGGCTTGGTGTGGGCGGCGAGGGGGAGCATGAGCAGGTAGGGCAGTGTCACGCGAAGGGTGGTTGCTGCACTGAGGCTTTTTGATGTTTTTTGGGTGAAGGCAGGTGGGTTGTGGCTGCAAAGTCTATGGAATGGGGGCTACTGCTGCCACCAAAAGGCAAATGGACCCCCAAGGAGGTTGCCAAAGCTCCCTGCCAGCCAAGAGATGAGCTTCTGGCAGGGAGGAAAAAAGCTCCAAGGGAAGGGAGAAATGGCACTGTGTGGGAACTCGCTGCAGGTCATCCATAAACAGCTTTGCAGGGAAAATTCTGCAGTCCTGCCTCCACCTCCTATGTCAAGGAGTGAGATCAGGAGGAATTAAGTTACTGGGAGAACAAGTTAAGTGATGCTTTTAGCAATATTATGGGTATTAAGTCTTGGGAGCTTATTAATGGATTGCCTTACCTGATAGAGAAAGTTTCATCTCCAATTTAAACTACTAACCTCACTATCACAGCATGGCAAGATATTGTGTATTAGATTAAATCAATCTCTTGTCAGTATATTCTGATAGCAGCATTATGACTGTACTGCTGCTACTCTGAGGTTAGACATAGTCAAGTCTTGATTGCTCTTACTCATTGGCAGTGATTGCTCAAGTTCTCAAAACACTCCTGGAAAGCACCACCCCAAAATATCTGCATTTACCATCAGAAGGGCTGGCTCAGCCCCCCTTGTGGGGAATGATGCAAGCAGCCTGTTAATTTCTGTTAATGGATGTCTTACTGATTCACTGGCTGACTTTGGGTGAGCTGTTTGCTTTCCCTGCACCTTGAATTCATCCTGTTGTGCTTAATGCACACCCCGTTGTAGCTCCCAGGCGCTGGGGCTGCAGCTGACAGAAGGCAGCAGCGGCACCGATTTTACTCCCTGTCTAATCAGCTGAGGATTTTACACTTCTGAGTGTCATTCTTCTAAATTAATTACAATTAAGCACATAGTAAGAATGCTCAATAAACTGTTTTTATATATAAATATTTCATAGCATTTTATAATATTTCATTTGCCTATTTCTATAATAATTGCTAGTGACAATAATGAAAGGAGACATAGTTTGAAAAGCGGCTGTGTGGGAGGTGAAGTTCTCACAGATATGAGATACCCTTGAGCATCCTGCGTGGCCACAATTTCTGGTGCAACAGAAGCTGCAGTTGCCTTAGATCACAGAATGAATGGGGTTGGAAGGGACCTTTGGAGATCATCTAGTCCAACCCCCTGCCAGAGCAGGTCCATCCAGAGCAGGTTGCACAGGAACGTGTCCAGGTGGGTTTTGAATGCCTACCTCTCTTGGCAGCCTCTTCCAGTGCTCTGCCAGCCTCAAAGTGAAGAGGTTCCTCCTCATGTTTACATGGAGCTTCTTATATTCAAGTTTCCTCTTGTCCTGTCACTGGGCACCACTGAAAGAAGATCTCCCACTGCAGGGCTCCAGGGGCTGCCGACAGAGCGCAGGGAGAGTTCCATGTCTTACAAACCGATGCTATTTCCCAACATGCGTACGTTAGTCCCACTTTGTGCCTGAGGATCTTCTCATGTTAATTGTAGGTAGCTAATTGCCTTCTTTTTACTCACTGAATAAATTGCCTGAATTAGCTCGGCCTTTCCTGCCAGTTTGGCAGCAACTTTGCTCTCATGGGGAAGGAGCTCTTGGCCAACGCTGGGACCCTCTTACGACGCCGGTGTTACCCGACCGACCAAGCAGGTCAGGCAGAGGCCAGCTGAAGGAGGAGGGTGATGAAGCAGCACAGGGTGAGCATCTCAAAGTCATCTCAAGAGCCTGGCAGAGCTTTACCATTGCATTTCTTGGATGCATTTTATCAAACCTCTCCTTGAGCTGCTGCTTTATTTTTAGTCTGCACAGATGGCAGGCTTTAGAGGATGGTGAAGAATGCACCCGCATCCAATTTATTTTATATAAAGCCTTGAAGCTGTGGAGTACTTTGGTAGGTTTTTATGTGCAATGGGCCATTAACAACTTGTTAATTTTGACTAGATTTTCAATAGCGAGGATCAACCTAACTGGGTTTTGACTTTTAACCAGGGAAGGAGAGCAGGAGGCAGGGGAAATTACAAACTGAAGCCCTGGGAAGTTGCTCAGAAGAGGTGGTTTGGCTCAGATAAAACGCACACCAGCAACATTTCTTACTGCCTGTGGTGTCTGAGGCCCCTGCAGTTTGTTTTTTTTCCTGAACCTGGAAGGTCAACCATCACAATCATCTCGGCATATTCGCATTTTTAAGTCCCTTTTCAATCAAGTAGAGCAAACGGTAGTTACCAAGGATATTTATCTGAAGCACCTACTTTTAGATGAGAGCTTCTGCAAAGGCAGGCTGAAGGCACCTATGATTTTCTGAGAGACTCCAGCCTGTAATTGGAGCTTTCAAAGCACAGCCCACAGGGGTGTCATACACAACCAGCGAGTCGATTCCTTGTAGCATGAAGTTCAAGAGCTGCTGCCACCTCCTGTAGTTAGTATTCACCTCGCTGCAGGCTTTCTGCATCGTAGCGGGATGTGGAAACTTCAAGATTCAGGATGCAATAACGTAGGCATATTGTTGCCTGCTTGTCCATATCTAAGCATCCACAGGATGCTAATGATGGGCCACTTAATTTTTTTTGCTAAATTTGAAGCAGCTTCCCTAAATCCTCCTCACGTTGAACATGCTGCTCCTGCCGCCATTTACGGACGCTGCCGTGAAGTTGGCAAAAGGGAAATGGATATAAAAGTCCACGGAAAGAGGAAAAGAAGAAAAATCGATCTCGACCGTGCAACGCTAAGTAGTACAGAGTGCTGCCTTGGATGCCTTCCAGAAAGGGGATTTGAATTGAGCAAAATAGCTTTCCTTGACACGTTTGTCCCAGGATCTGGGAAGCTCAGACAGAAAAGGGGCAATGCATCTGGAAAGCGCCTGGCACACAGCGAGGGAACCTTACAAAGAGGTGCGCGGTGCTCTGGTACAGCTCGCCACAAAATCAGAGTTTAATTCCTGATTTTGGGTTCCAGCTGTCTGAGGCAGTGCAGCGTACTGCACAACTGCAAGATGTCAGAGATACTGACAGCTCAGAGCTAAACAAGGTTAGTGAATTATGGAGACGGGAAGCTCCACTGCAAGAGGAGCCCTAAGTGAAGGATAAACTTCAGGCTAGTGCCAATTCAGGAGCTGGGGCATCACTAAGAATCTGATTTAATTGATTTTTATTTTGAAAAGGTTGTGAGCCTATGTCTACAAAAGCTTTAGAGAAATTACACAATTTCCTTTCTTGCGTCTTTTGGCAATGAGGCCAAAGAGGCTAAATAATACTACTGTTGCTCAGACTAGCTGTGAAAATATCAGGTAAAAAACCTTATAGCTTTTAGTAATAACAATTTTCCTCATTGTTTTGAGCCTAGTAAAGCTTTCATTGAAGGATTATTAGAACTTTTTAACTCTATAAAGAAGTATTTTGTTTCAATGACATCCATGATTGGAGACCAGGCCAGGAAGAAGTCAAATGTAGGAGCTCCTGCTGGAGGCACTGAGGCAGGAGTAAGTACAATACCAGCATTCACCTTGTGCCTGCATCATTCCTCTGCGTGGAAAAATGTTAAAAAAATATTTTTTTTGGTGTATTAATCCTCAAAATCTTAAGCTCAGGGGATGACAGTACCCTAAAAGGAGTCCATAGTAATTTTATGGAGTAATTGATGAGTGTTCAAGTTCAGCATAAGTTACTGCATGAAGAAATTACACCACAGCAGCTGGCTTATTCAGTGGCATCGGAGCTACTGTGCCATCCCATAGACTGTTTCATGGCCTGTGGCAGAGGTTCCTTACCGGATGAGAGAACGGGCATAGCGTTTCAGGCACTCACAGAATGGTTCCTCCTCTTAACAGCCTCCAGAGGGTCACCCCAGGAAAGCAACGTAGCTCTTGGCCTGTGCACAAAGCTTCTCCTGGGTGCAGCAGCATAAGGTAGGACCTAAATTGCACGTAAAGTAATTTCATTTGCCTTGGAGAAAACTTGTCACCCTGAGGCTTTTCTTTTCATTACAGGTGCTGCTGGGTTCCATGTCGCTGGTGTCCTTTGATGTGACTTTTTTTGCCAGAGATGGTGTGCATGATGCCACCCTGCCATTTGGTGCCTTCTCCCTTTCTCCAGCATGAGATCACCTCCTCTGGCTGCTGCTGCAGGTGCTGCCAGCCCCCCACGTGCCCACGACATTTGCTGAAACTTTGGAAGAAAGAGAGCCACTCTCTGCTGGATCCAGAGCCAAGGAGCAGCTCTTCGTTTCATGGGTAGGTTCATCCTCCCAACAACCATCATCAGAGCTCTCATACTTCATGGTAGAAATCAAGAAAAACCAAGTTATCTCCTACTAAACCAAAGGTAAGCACTTCTATGTGCAGAACCAGCTGATGTTCCCTTGCTGCCATGCTGAGGGACAGCAGGAGAGAGTAGTTCTGTCCCCAGGTGACGTTTCTTGGGTGTTAGCCATCTTCTCCTCAAGCACACTGGTCCATGCCCGAGCTCACCCGCTTCCTAATTTTCCTCAGCAACGTATGTTCATTTAACCTACATGGTACTAGATAATTATGTGTTTGTTTACATTTCTTCTACTTCTAACATTATTATTAATGTTGCTATTAGTCAAATGTACGTGTTTGTGTCAAACGGCCCCAGACACCGGCCTGAAAAGTGTTAGGAGCTTTACACCCAACTTCAGTTATTCTTCCCAGGCACACCGAGTGCTCTTACCATTTCTGGTACAATATAAACTACTGCATGTATCACCTTACCCTGAATTCATCTATTTATGCCAGCCAGGAAAAAAAATAATCCTAATTAACTAAGCCTCTGTGGCTCCCTCGTGTTTGCCCAACAGTGCAAGAAACCTTAATGTGGTCAACAAAGCACTGATAAGAATTAAGGCAATCAAAATCCTTCTTAATGTAGCAATATAAGAACTTAAATACAGGCTGGTAGCATTCCAAGTTTATAATAACATTTCTCTACTAACTATTGTGTGTTATTTCCATTGCAATCTGGAAACAAACTCTCCAGTGAGCTCATTCTACCCAAGTCTACAGCTTTTAAAATTGCGTTACTGCTAATTTGCACTTGAGTAACCTTTTCCTTCGGTAAACCTTAGATGTTAGGTTTGGCCTTTGGCCTTTCTAGCTGAAAACTACAAAGAGATCCAAATTCAAATGTTCTTGCATTGAAGTTGTAAGTATCCATATTATAAAGAAAAATGCTCTTTATGTTGAAGGCCTCCAAACATATTAGAAATGGTTGCTTGAATCCTGCCCTTCATTAGCACTGCTGCATAGACATTGTTCTTCTAACATTTGTCTCTGATTTTAATAGTCAGGTGTATGTGACAGTACAGATACCCACCCTTACCAAATGAAAATCACCAAAACATAAGCTGGAGCCTTATCTACTAACTTAGATAGCAAGTAAAAAAGACAAATCCTAATTGAAGTCAGGATTTGAGCAATGCACACTCACAGATACAAGCAGGAGCAGATCCAACTGGATGGCAACACTAATGGATTTATCATTATCTCACTCCATTGCCCTTTAGGGGACAGTGAATCACCCACAATCACACCTCGGTTTCTCTTTGTTTTCTGAATATTGGTTTTGCCTTTCAAATCTCTGAAAGCCATTCTTCACAGGATTTGTTACTGTGCTTAACTAGGCAGCATTTTCCCCATCTGATGGGGCACCCTCTAGTTAGAAAGTTTCTTTCCTCTGTTATTTAATGGTGGAAAGAATAATAGTATAAAAATTTAGTACATTTTGCTAAAAATCGGACTTTTAGGCTTTATGGAAATTGCTACAAGCTTCCTGCTATCTTTGCATACAAGCTAAACAAAAACTCCAACCCCAGTATTTCCTCTGATAACTTCTGTCCTAAGGTGAAGGAGGATGATATGACCCAGCACCAGACAGCTTGGAGGGAGAGCAGAAAACAAACAAACAAAAGTACTTAAGCAAAATATGCTGAAATTAAAAATTCTTACCTTGAAACAGCACAAGGAAAGGATGAGACTTCCAGCCTGAGACCTCCAACCCCAGCTCTTCCTGATGGAGAGGTGAGAACCATCCCACCTCTCAGTCCTTCTCTTTTATAAGCCCCATGGCTAAACCACATGACCGGGCAATAAACAGTCAATCAAGGGGGGGAGGAGATTGAGATGCCTCTGAATGGTGCCCAGGTGTCTTTGTTTGTCCTAATTTATGTTCTTGTTAGCAGGAATGCTGGTAAAGGAACTGCTGGTGGATCAGGCTCGTGGTGGACCAGGCCTCACCAGATGCTTTATGATGTCCATCACTTGGAATTTCAGTAACTTTCACCTAACATGAAATACATCTTGTAGAGAGACTTGGTTTGCCCAGGTGCTTTCAGGTAATGAGAAAGAAGCCCCCGTGCATCATGGTGCTGTGTCTACCTGGGGGCAACCGTGCCAATGCCTCCCAATGCTCGGGCGCAGGCGCAGCCTCCTGGGGGTCCCCTTCCTTTCCCTGGGGGAGGGGGTCAGAACCAGAGAATGGTTCGGGTTGGAAGAGACCTTAAACATCATTGAGTTCCAACCCCCTGCCCTGGGCAGGGTCACCTCTCTCTTGACCAGGTTGCTCAAAGCCCCATCCAGCCTGGCCTTGAACCCCTCCAGGGATGGGGGATGACCCTCAGTCTGTCCTGGTAACGTGGGGGCACCGTGGCACAGAGGGACATGTGACAATGGAGTCATGGATACAGAATCATCTAACAAAATCTGTCAAGAAGTACTGAAATTTGTTTGTCTTTAATTCAGGTCAGTCAAAACCTGGTGTTTGCTTTGCTGGCTTTTATTTTTTTTACAGAGATCTATGATACGATGTCAGCTGTGATGTAATACACATAAAACCACCCAGCTGGACAGGGTGTGAGTGATGCCAACATCAATCCAATGGTCTTTAACTGTTTTCGTTAAAAAAAAAAAACAACTGATGAAAACAAACAAAACCTGAAGGTGAGGAATGACCGGTTGGGCACTTAATAACAGCAGCATCAGGGGCCCCGAGTCCCTGAATTGCAGAACCTTGACTTTAATCCCTAACGAGCTGCAGCTCAAACACCTACTTTTATGCTAACAAGAGGTGGCAGGATGTTCTCTCTCCTAACAAACCGTTGCCCATACACGGCCCCTCTCCCCTGAAATTTTTTTAAGGCTGCAACCTGGTCATAGGTTTTGCATCTCTTAGAGGTTTTGTTTCTCTCCTCCAGTGTTTTAGTATTAATCTAATTATTATTTTAAAATGTAAAATATATAATCACCTACTGTAGCAGGTGTCGAGATCTATGACAGCTGGGCTTCCCAGTTGCCAAGCCCTCGTGTCCCACCCTGCTGTCTGAGGAATGGGGCTTGTCCTGTGAGCCTTTGCAGCCCCCTCCCTGTGCCAGGCTGGGCCAAATGATTTGAAATCCTACAAAATAAGGGCTTCATGTGGAAGGTGCTACCCCTCATTGTAAAACTCAAATGCCTCAGCCATAGAAACACAGAATCACAGAATGGTTAGAGCTGGACAGGACCTTAAAGATCGTTGAGTTCCAACCTCACCTTCCTCTAGACCAGGTTGCTCAAAGCCCCATCCAACCTGGCCTTAGGAGGGTCAACCTTCCCAGTCCAGTGGGGAAACAGATTTAGAGCCTCCATCCATCATCCCAACTAAGGGAGCTTGCCCCATGGGTAGGCTGGGCTCCCACCACCTTCTTCTTCCCAGCCCAGCCTGTGGCTTTGACAGAACAGTTTGCACAGAAGGTGCCATGGGGTAAACGCCATGAGAAATGCAATGGGACTTCTCCTGAATTTATTAACTTTCAGTGCCTGGGGTCATGAACTCCCACACTATTCCTTGTAGGAGACGACACCGCAGCCCTGCTCTCCTCCCCTTTAGGACTTTCTTCCAGTCTGATTTTATTCATCGCCAATCGCTAACATGTTCTTCTAGCACCGACGTTCCTTTTAGTTAAAATCCCTCTCCTGGCTGTTCACCCACTCAAGTGAGTGGGAAAAGCAGACATCTCATTTCAGCCTTCTATTTGCTTGGTTAAATAGAGCGAGTCATTTCAGAACCTGCTGTAAGCCCCCACTCGCAGCATCTCGCTGGCAGCTGGTTCCCACACCTGTCCCCATTGTACCCTCCTGCGAACACTCTCCAGCCCACTCGCATTAATAGGTCCTTATTGCTCATTGAAAAACGCCCTGCCTTTTTTCAGGGCTATGTATTGTGCATGTCCTGATAAAGACAAATTTTCCTCTTCCTTTCCGTCACCTCCGACAGCTCAGTCCCATGGATTCATGGCGAGATTTTTTGCACTTGGTACATTTTGTACAAGCAAATTTTCCCTGTTTCCATTGCACCGGTCTTTCAAGTGTATAATGTGCTGTACTGAGCTTCCCTGCGAATAAACCAGCCCTGCCATCGGCACAAACAGTTAATAACACACAGAATTAGGTCTAGGAGCAGTGACTTTTCTTTCAAGGATTGAAGATCACCTACCAGTGCCAAGGCAGTAGGAGAACACCCGGTGGAGTGAGGACACGTGTAGGAATGGCAGACTAAGAGGCAAGGGGTGGAAATGATCTGCTTTCTCTGAAAGAAAACTTCTTTTCTAAAAATTGCAAAGTAGCTTCTGGAAGCCACCTACCCTTGTTTCAGATCTTCTCTGTAATGCAGAAAATTTGCATTATTAGAGATTTCAAATAACTTCAGGTGAAAGCACAGCATGTAATCTGTTTTCGGGTCACTATAAAGTCTTACGGGTGAATTAAATAGCCCTATAGAGTGTTGCAAATATTAAAACCATCATTCCCTGCTTTGTAAAAAAAGAAAATTGCTGAAACAGATAGAGCAAATGGAGACGAGGGGATACAGTGGGGCTCTAAGTGAAAAATAAAGTTCTTAGCACAGTAGTATTTTTTTGCACAATTAGACACAGAGCTCAAATTTGACTATGTCCAGATATAAAAGAAGTTATTTTTGTTCATTTTTCAACACTGCCTGTGGACTAATAAGTAAATGAGGCTTTGAGTTCTGTCTCAGCCACCTTTCTATCATCTGTTCCCCTCTGACGACAGAGCTCTCACCTCGACTTCACCACCGCACACCCTGCAAGGTCTGAGAGCAGCGTCAAATGAACCCTCAAGATGCACCAGCCAGGTCAAAGCAAAATGGGAAACGAATGACACGGGCACAATAGTTCCTCCCTAGGCATTTTCTCGGGGGTGGGTTGGGTGGGGAGCACCCTGTTTGGTATCTCAACATTCTTTATGGCCAACAGAGCGCCCGTGGAGGGAGCTGTCAATTCTGTACATGGTAGTAAGGAGGCACCGCTTCCCTCAGGATGTGTTTGGGAGAAGAACATCCTTAAGGAAAAGGAATCACAGATTTCAGAAGGTCAGGCAGCAGAGAGGTTACCTCCTCTCCCCTAAACCTCAGTTTCAGCTATTCCAAGGCTTTTTTTTCAGCAATTAAAAGAAATCACTTTAAATTGCTTTTAGATATATATATAAGTATTAAGTATATATAAGGAAGCTAGAATGTTAGAGACAATCAGAAAATGCAAAGGTATCAGTGGAAAATAACCCATTAAAACATGAATTACATTTTTGAGATTTCTGTATATTGTATATTCTCTTCAGATTTTTCAAAGCAAAAAGGTACACACCGCAACATTTATTCCAGTACATTTTCAAGCACATGCAACAGTGGTGTCCTATTTGTACATTGATTTCTAATGCTGTCCAAGAACCTTTACATTAAAAGCATACAAGAACTCACACACACGTGCACGTATTCCTTCTAGCATTATTAGTCCTGAGGAAAAAAACTTAAATTTTACTTGAGAAACCAAACTTCAGTTCTGCAGGTACATCTGGGAAATAACCCAGCAGCTATTTTGAACTAATTCCTGCCCTAATTACCTTGAGCTCTTTTTGCAGTTTGGAACTACAATATCTGCTCTTCATCAGGTGGCAACATTGGAGATTGTTCAAAACAGTCCAAAATTTGCAGCACTGGAGACAAAAACTACATTCTCATTAAAAAAAACATGCTCGATGCAGATGAAGGATCACATGGAGATGCTAACATTCAAAACATGAAATTGATAGAACCACGGATAAACTAGAAAACACATCACAGTCCTTTAAAGATCTCTCATTCAGTGTATAATTTGTATAATTATACAGTCAGCCTTTTTTTTTTTATTTTCTGACAAATATTCAGGCCAACTTACAATAATAAAAAAATCTGCTAAAATGACTTCTTGTAGAAAGAATGACAATCATTTAAAATAAATATTTTAAAAGGTCTTATATTGCTCTGAGACCATGTCCATCAAATTCCACTAGATGTCAGCGTTATAGAACCAGTTTGTTTCAGACTTCGAAGCATTAAGTCCACTTGGTTTCTTTATTACTGTTACCTTCTCTGGGAAATACAGGAGATGTCAACTACACCAATAACCGAGCCAGTATTTATGGTAGCAAACTGAAACCAAAATAACAGTCTTTTTTCAGTTTTTCCCCCCCTCCTTTACTTGATTTGAATCGAGGACTTCAAATCAGCCTCATAACGCCAAAAATGTTTCGAAATAAGACATAAATCATTTCGCTTTTCCTAGTGCAGCGACAGGGACTCCTCACTTCAGAAAACAGCTCTAAAAGCTCTTCTTTTTTTGTCACGTTCTCTAATACCTTGAAGATAAAGCTCTTTATGTTAAATACAGTGTAGTTGATCCAGGTTCAAAATTATAAGGCACGTATACATATATTTTTTTCTTTAAAACCACATGTTCTGGAATATTGTTACAATCGTGTTTTTCTGGATGGCCCATCATAGAGACTTGGGTGGGTTTTTTTCATGGTTTTGGACAAAAGGAATGAAAGACCATGAAATGCAGAAAAATACAGAAAACCAAGAATGAAACAGAACACAAGACATTGATACAACACCCGTGATCAAACCTGCTCATTCCTTTGCCCAACAAAGCATTGACAATTGCAAAGCATCCTTTGTTTTGCACTGTAAATCCCTGACTTTTTATTTAGATACACAGATGCTTATCCCTGGATTGCCCACAACACCTGAAATAAAAAAAAAAGCCTGTTTTTTTTCTTCTATCTTTTTTCACAAAACAAAGCTACCAAGTAATTGTTGTTGGAAAAACATGAGAGAAATAAGAGGTAACTACAAAAACGATGAACTAGAACGACATCTGAGAAGAGAAGAATAGTTAAGGAACATATGAAACCAAATGGCAACAGTTCTAGGCATTTATTCCAATATCTTAGAAAATAAAAATAAAAAATATTCTTCATTGCATCACCATTTAAAGATAGAAAAACAAATTTTTAGATTAAGCCAGAAGAAGATGCGAATTGTTTCTTTTCTTTTTTTTTTCTTTTTTTCTTTCATTTTAAGCCTTGTTTATTCACAGTACAGATATACCCTGCTGGTACATTGGTTTAGTCACAAGATGCACAAAGTCTGATAAGGAGCACTGGTTCCTCTTCTCCTCTGTAAAGCTGCTCTGCCCTACAAAAACTCCAGCCTCCCCTTCCATCCCCCCAAAAACTTTTCAGTGCCTTATTCCATTTCAGAACAGATCCACAACCGAGTGCCTTTATGCACCCAGTAGCACCCAGTTCCGAGCATGCATTCCCACACACGCGCTCAGCCAAGAAAAAAAATAATATATTCCATGGTTATTTGAAATCCACCTTAAGGCAAATAGAAACGTATTTTTCTCCCTCTTGCTGAAAATTTTTACTTTTCAAATTTCAAACAGGAAGCTGAAATTCAGTAAATGAACTCATGTTCGGCATAAAGAATGCTTTAACCAAAAGTGAAGAAATAAAAAGGAATTTTTTTTTTCCCAACAATAAATGAATTATTTTGCCTTAATTCTATCTACATTTTGTTAAAGCATTTTATGCGCTTTCAGTAACATCAGATTGCAAGTTTTTTGGCAACTTTTTTTTTTTTAATAAAAATTCAGACAGTGTTCTCTGTTTGCAATCAGAACCACAACCTTAGTGCAATATTATATTTATTTCTTACAGTAATTTTGGTTGCCATACAAGAGTATTAAGGATTGGGGAAAAGTGCAAGTTACAGGAGCTTGATTTTTTTTTTAATCAGTCGAAATAAGAGGAATTAAAGCACAAAAATTACAGCAACATAGATAACGTGAACACAAGTTGTTATTACACAAACTATAGCGAGAAACATATTAATATCTAGAAAAGAAAAGAAAAAATGTAATGGAAAAATTATCAATATTTGTGGCTCATACACATAATCATCGCCAGATCAACTGGGTAATGCTTTTTAAGAACTGAGAAAAAAAAAATCACTATTTTTATTAACTTAAGTACCACAAATAATTAACTTTTGTGATATGTAAATTCTGTAAATCAACAGTCACATCTAGTCATTTTATAATATATGAATTAAACTTAAAATGTTCTCAGACACCTAGGGAAAGGAGTCTGTGCAGTTATACACAATTTACATCTTGTAAGATTTTGGTATTGTATACACAAATATTACAGAAACTAGGCATGTAAATGCAATTTATTTAAATTACAGTATATAAACAAAAGTTGATCCTAAAACCCAGAATATCATAACGTATTTCATAGATCTCTAAACAACTTGTTTTTCACTATCAGAGTAGCATGAAATAAATGGGTCTTCTCTCCTCCCCCCAACATTTCCAGACTGATGAAAATACTCGGAGGCAACGTCGTTATCTGTTACTATTGCTTTCTGGAGCAAAACCATCCCACAGAGCCAGAGACCAATCCATCTCGGCAGAGGTGCGTTTTATTGGTGAAAAGTAGGTCCCCTCAGGTCTCCTTACCTTTACGTTGTAAGACACAATGTAAAAAATAAACTATTTCGTTAGCTCTTTAATGTGTTAAACCTCTTTTTCTACTTATTGTATTGTACCTATTCTTTCGGTACCCAAAAAGATACACGAGCAAGAAACACCTGTGTAAGAAAGGGATAACCGTCAACTGGAATTTACCGTGTATGTCAGCACTTCTCCAACGGAAATTCAACAAGAAGGTTGTGATTAAAAAGCAGCTTAAAAGTCAACTTCTACATTTTCTTTTACTACCATATTTCCTAATGTATGTTCTGGCACGTTATTATAGAGGTAATATCAACTGTACCCAAAGAAATAAAAAAAAGAGCATGGCATTAGTGGTTTATTTACTGAATTCTGTCGTATCACCAAATGGAAGACAATGATGGCTAAATTACCATTTTTTTTTTACACTTCTTAAAGTATTTGATGGCCTCAAGTTGCCTGTATCGACTATCTGAATGAAACTGCCATTTTCTACACCGCCTATGGAAAAATTCAGTACTCTTGAAAGTAAAACGCCTTAGTACTTGATTTTTTATTACAAGGTTACTTGGAACTTTCAAATACAAATATAGCGTAGTAACAGATGTTAAGTCAAAAGATTTGTTGTTCCGTAAAGGGGGCAGGAGGCTAAATAGGTTGCTTTTTATGAGTATCCAATGCGTTGGTAACTATAACCACTTTTGAAGAAATATTCATCCTCCTTTGTAGAAGTTCTAGCAAAGATAGAAAATATAACACAGCTCTGCTGGTTCAGATGCATCCAAATGAGGTTGATTTTAAAAAGGTCAAGACTTTATAATTATTCCACAGAAATAGTAGTAAACCACAAAAGTTTTTTTTATGTTTTTTTTTTGTGTTTTTTTTTTTTTTGTTTTTAACTTTCTAGCACTGAAGTGGCACAAAGGCTGCCCAGTAGACCAGCCACTTATTTTCTTAAAATATTGTGCTTATAAACTATCTGTACAACTATTTAAACTTGCAGTAAAGAAAGATATTTAAAATGCTAAACTTTATGTACTCATACTAGGGCTGTTGCAGACCTAATTAGACACTTGTTTGTGAGCAAAAAATAATCACAATAAAAAAATTAGAGATAGGCTGGACCATATCAAGGACCATATCAAGGAAAGAAAGTTCAGGTACCTTGCGAAATGTAAGGGAACCTGAAAGCGTGGTAGGTAGGCAGTCGAGCCATCCACACACAATCTACCCACCTTGAACAGCTTGAATATTATGTCAATAAAGACCTACAAAACTCACAGATATTAAGAGGTGTTAATTACAAGGGGAGTTCAAACATGCAGAGAGAGACTTGTTAACTTTAAAAAATAAAAAACAAAAAAAAAAAGAAAAAAAGGAAAAAGAAGTCAGATGAACCAAATCTGTGTGTTTCCTCCTGCTGACTGAAGTCTCCTGGAAAGCTCCCGAGCTCCCTTGCCCCACCACCCCGTCTGTGGCCACCTGGTTTCCAGCAGGGAGCAGACCCCTCTCCCGCCACCTCGCTAACGGCCTGCAAAGAGATCACCGGAGGGTGACGGGCAGCGTCCGGCTGCCCCCGCCGTGCCCAGCCTGCTCTCCTTGTCAAGAAGCCAATACCTCTTCACAGCGATAAAAACGAGAAACTAGATCCCGACCCAGTTCTCCTGGCCCTTGGAACACGCGGATCTGAGACACTACATACCTCCATCCAGCTTGGCATTACCTTTTTCCTGTTTTTTTGTTTTTTAAAAAAGCTGAAACATTTCCATTTCTGCTAACAGGCTGAAATCCCTCTCTCCCTTAAAATACTGGCAACCTTCCCGCTGGCTTCAATGGGAACATTCATCTATCTTTTCCTCCTTTCTTGGCCTGATGTTCAATAGAGCTAAGCACTTACCACTCACTGAATTCAACCGCATCTCTCAGGGTTCAGCATATTTGAGTATCTGACTGCAAAGTCCAAAAGCTGCCTCTGTACATAACCCCACATTTTTACTGGCTCGCAGAGTTCATATCACGATTTAGCAGTAGTTTAGCTGGTTGAAAACTGGGGGTCTCAGGTTCAAACTAGCTTCATTTTGTTGTACCTCTAAGTGTGCATTCCTCCTCGGGTTTAATGCAACGTCTGCATCCTCTTACAGGTCAAGTCAATGGAGCATGTAGTGAACTTGTTCTGCCACCTTGGAAGAGTGCTAAGTATAACTGCAGAAATAAAGAAACACCAGGTAAAACAGAGCAAGGTTACCTTTGAACTCGTTCCAGCAGAACAACCAGCTTCACTGCCAACAAATGAGAGCGCTGAACTAGTAAAAAACAGTATTATGAACTCCTGGACCTGTCCTAATGTTGTGCTGCTGCTACCAACAAAACCAGGGTTTGGACGGTAACGAAGCAATCTCTCCTCTTAAAACGAACTAAGGGCTGGGGAAGGAAGCCTGCTTGGAGACTGAACGTCAAGAAGAGAATATAGTGCTTTTCAATAAAAAAATGAAACCCTTGCAATTTGAAACGGAGAGGAAAGCGGTACGGAATGGTTCCAGCAGAAGGGCATTATCAAGAGATAATATTTTTGAAGTTAACAATTTTCTCTCTCTCTCTCATATCTCCCCACAACTTTGAAATAAAATGGCCCCACTCGTGGAACGTATTTAGATTTCTGTTTGGGCATGTAGCATACAGTCTGCATTACCTGAGTACCAGGAATTAAGCTGTTTTCCCCCTCCCCCCCAATTTTGCTGGCACTCGCAGACAGACAAGGCATTTGGGGTATTTCAGTACCAGCCCATCTCTAGTTATCAACAGAAGTTTGTGAGGCAAAATAGCTATTCTTATCTGTCCAGCAGCTGTTTCAAAGCTCTTTCTATGTTCATTCTGTGCCCAACTCTAGTCACTCCAAGGTCTATCAGATCTTCCTTTTGTAGATTTGGTAAATGAGTGCCATCTATTTCATTGTCCATAAATGTTTCTTTGTGTTCACCTAAGTTTAGACTTTCCAACCAATCTGCCACATCTGGTTTAGTCCACAGGTGGACAGGCTTAGTTGTAAAAGGCTTATTTGAGATTGGCTGTTGTAATATTGAGGGAGAAGGAGACCTGCTGCGCCCTGTGGTCAAGCCAAATAAGTCCCCAGAAGGGGGCTGGCTGGGTAGGCTAAATACATCGGACAAAGTTGGAGAAGGAGATGAAGCTGAAGCAGAAGCAGTCAGAGGAGCAGGCATGATGTCTTTATTAATCTCTGTTGGTGAAACCACAGGGCTTGGAGCATGTCTTGCTCCTGAGGTCCTACTGTCATAGTCTGGGGACCTGCTCTGCAGTGTGATCGGCTGGCTGGTTCCAGGTCGGACAGTAAAAGTGATTGTTGTACTTCGTGTACCTGAGACAGTACTCATGACTTCCGTGCTCCTGAAATTGTAAACAGACATGGAAAGTTAGACATAGGGCCACCAGCTGAAAGGTTCCCCAAACCAACACGTGAAAAATGCAGTTTTGGAATGCTTGAATATTTTCATTTTTAAGTGAGCAATATCAGGTTAAAAGTACCAAGACGGTATCGTTCCATCTTTCCCATCAAACAATCATCAATGGTAAGCCATAGTTAAAAACAAAACCTTTGCTTATGAGCAGTTCAAAAAACACTTTCCAGAGCACATTCTTCCTTTTTAAGGCTACACCGAACTAACTCCCGCTTAAATGAGAGACACCAAGTGGATTAAGGACACGGGCACTTTGTGTTCCCCATCAAGTGCAATCAGGAATTGATCTTCCCTTCGTTGTATGGAGGGGTGGGATCCTTCACTTCAGGTTTAACCTGCCAGTTTTACACACTTAGAAGTTTAGATAACATAGCTAATAATAGCAGCTATGGAAAGTATCGGAAGCACATTATTAACTTGGATTTTGGATTTTTGTGCATTTACTCAGTGAATTTTAGGGCACGTTTGTATTCTTATCCATCCACAGAACATGCTCCACAAGCTCCTCCTGTTCAGCTGCTCTTCTCATGCTTTAAAAACGAAACAGTCCTTCAAAAGTTCATAAAAGGCCTTCTGTGTCCATTTCCTTCTACACAGAAATTACACTTTGGCGGTTTCAGTACAAACCTTAAAGAGACACAATTCTTGTTACTGTGTGTGCCCAGAGGTGATGTGGTTGTGATCAAGTCACCGGCACCTATCTCTTGCCTAAAGGAAATTTCAGACTATGAACTAAGCAGGCATGAAACTTGCCGAGAGGCGAGCTCCAATGTCAAGGCTGACAGGGTGGGTGAAGGAGCAGGCGAGTCTGCTTTTGTCTACTGGCTATAGAACAAATTTAGAAGCAGAAGAGCCAGACTCAGGTCTGCTCCTATCAAAAAATGCTGAACTTCACAGCCCTTAATTCTCATGAGAAAACTCTGCCAGTCAGCCTGTGCACTTTAGAATCTTCCACTCGACCCTTGGGTGCCTGAAGCTCCAGAGTTTTTCACTTTTATAATACCCTGCCACCTAGGAAAACCTTCAGACGACAAATTTCAGGCACTTCCAGACCAAAGGAAGGATTTGTTTATCCTCGAAGCGATGCTATGGACTCCAGAGGAAGATCTGGAGGGTGCCATAGTTAGATTTCTAATCCAGACCCTGACCGAAGCCCTCTGTATCTGAGTGCCAGATTGCCCCCAGGACTGACCCATCATGCCTAGGCAGAACTGAAGATGACTTGGGTGCATGATGGCAGACAAAAATGCTTTCATTAATACTGCAGATTCACCACTGCACAGGAAAGACCCTACAGAGCCAAAGAAAGAGCGTGGTTCTGGAGCCATCGTATTTAAAGTGCTGTTACGGAAGAAACTGCGGTCTCTTCCCAAGTAACTGCCTACAGATTTTGTGTTAATTGCCACCAAATGAAATACCAAAAATGATCCATGCAGCAGGGGTCAAACCCCACATCTCTTGTCTCCGAGGTATGTCCCTCACCACTAGATCAGCTTTATAAACGAGAGGCCCTCTCCTGCTCCTCTGCTCTAGGTAAGGATGATGGCTTTGCTCCTTCCCGCAGAGTAGAATCATAGACTCATACAACAGTTAAGAGTTGGAAGGGACCTTAAAGATCATCGATTTCCAACCCCCCTGCCCTGGGCAGGGACACCTCCCACCAGACCAGGTTGCTCAAAGCCCCATCCAGCCTGACCTTGAACCCCTCCAGGGATGAGGCATCCACAGCTTCTCTGGGCAGCCACTGTCTCACCACCCTCACAGGAAAGAATCTCTTCCTTAGATCTAATCTGTATCTCTCCTCTTTCAGTTTAAAACTGCTCCCCCTCATCCTGTTGCTCCACTCCCTGATGAAGAGTCCCTCCCCAGCTTTCCTGTAGCCCCCTCGGGTCCCACAGCTGCTGGGAAGGAGGATGTTCCGGGTCTCACCGGGTCTGCTCCAGAGGGCAACGCAATTGTGAGCACCCACAGAAGGGGAGTGACTTGACTTTGGTCACCCACATCCCGAATAAAAGAGTGGTTAAAATTTTAAATAAAAAGATGGTGGTACCAGCATTTCCTCATCATCTACCCTACCCTAACCTGCTCCACTGCCTTGTGAAGTACCAGACATCAGGTAACCTACAGCACGGCTACACCCAGATCCAGAGCACGCTGCTATCACAGGGAGTCTCATTGAAACAGAGCTCCAATACCGTGTTATTAGAAAAGCACTAAGAATAACTTTTTGGAGAACGTACATGTTATTCGCATGAGCAATCCCACTGATTCCCCACAAATTGTTCCATATATTTCAATGGGAACAGGGGGATCTTTTTGAGCGTTGGAAAAGCGGTACTTCACTTAACACACAGTAGGAACAATACTTTTAGCACTTACGTCTTTGTAATTTAACAAAGAAAGGAAACACTTGGCAAGGTTTTGAGTGTTTCCTGTGATTTGTTTGGAGTTTAATGATTCTCATTGTCTTCTAGGACTGGAGCTAAGCATTCTTGCAAATAAAAAGTCTATGGCAAGAAACTATTAAATTCTACTAACCAAGGGGAGCAAGTTATTTTTGCCTACTTTAACTTAACATTAGGAGTCTCACACACTTTAATAAAGCATGATATAATTTTAAATCAACAAAAAACCTGCTTTGAAAAAGGTTGGGATAATGCTGCCCTAGCAAATGCGAGAATAGCAGGATGAGTTTTGTATAAATGTGGGAATTTCCCCCTGTCTCTACATGCAATTACCCTTCTACTTAACTTTCCTGTCCTGCAAATACTAGAAATTATGGTTTTATATTCACACCTATTGTGGCGATATTAAATGGATGATGAAAATTTATCTTCTATTATGTGAGATAGTGAAAGGTCATCTCAGTTACATGACTGACCACTCCAGGCTCAGGGTACACCCCCTGCTATGTATCTCACTTTTGCTGCTTATTCTCTGCATTGGTCCTTTCAGAGGCTCCCTGTCCATCCTTGCTCAGGAAATCAGTGCCACTCTTCCGTTAAAGGAAGTATATTGAAGTCACTAAAACAAAAGCCCCAAAAGTAAACTGGGTGCTCTTATTTTAAGTCTTCCTTAGCCTAGTGTTACCTAACCTTCTTGGAGCCAGGGGCAGTCACACTGAGTCACCAAAGCAACACAGGCAACGTTGTACTTTGCTTTCTGTCAGCCTGGATCATTGTATCGGCTTCGCGTGGCTACAGGGGATATTAAAAGATCTGTGGGCATCTTCCTTTCTTCAAGCCATAGGTTCAGATTACTATTAAAATACATCTCTGGAACAGCGTGAAGAAAATTGTTTATTTTAGCTGATTAATGAGGTTTCAGTGCCAGCTCAGTTTAAAGCCACATCAAGCTTTTATAAATATTAACCCTTTTATGAGAAAGCTCAGAGCACTTTGCCACATAAACAGACTTAAGCCTACACGCTTTCTTCAAGGAAGTTTTGAGTTCTACTACACGCTTGGGAACACAGCCAGGTGTGTGACAGCGTGTCCCCACTCCTGCACCAGCGGCGCTGCTTAGGACAAGGTTTAACCACAGCAGCCTGAGGTCACTGCTGCCTGAAAAAATTTTTGGGCAACCTGCAAGACCGAGTTTGTGCTCGGCTGGTTCCCAGTGGCCGTGCTTCAGCCGGCTCTGCTCTCAGCTCCGCAGCCCTCGCAAAAGTCATCCAAGTCTGCTGAAGCCCACAAGTGCTGTCAGTTTGACACCTTTAATTCCAAAATTCATCCTATCCCCTTTCTTTTCCCTTTTTTCCCCCTGCCATATCAACTCCAGCATGTTAGAGACTGTTCTACTGTAATAGTAATCCAAGGGAAAAAACCCCACTCATATTTGTGTAACTCTTATGTATCCTAAATTATAATTTATGACATCTCCAATACAATCTGAGATGCAGTTACAGCCTTGAAACCGTCAACTGTCTTGCATTTTATGGGTGATTGGTATCCTGGTCAGTAAGGAGCAACCACATTCCAGCTGGAGAACAGGAATGTTTTTGTTGTGTTGTGGGTTTTCCAGATTTTTAATAAGAGCAATTTCTTATCCCTTATTTGATCATCTGTTATGCTAAACATATTAAATCCATATTAAACCTGCCTAAACCCAAATTTCATTTTAAAAAGGTGAAAAGTCTGATAATTATTTTAAATAAAATTTGCTCTATTAGAATCAGCATATGGTAGTAATTTATAAACATTTGCTGCTGTAAGACTGCAGTGATTGCAGTGCCCGTTATGTTGCTTCGCATTAAAATCACAATATATAATTCCTATGTCATAATGATGCATCCTCCAAGTATAAAAGCCATCAACACAGCTTGAAGGCAAAAAATGTTTTTAGATTTTAAATTAGATTTGCAGGATCCAAATTTACTGTTAACTCAATATCAGAAGCAAATCAGTGAAAGATGGCACACTGCAACAGCTCCTACGAGCCTCCCATGTGAAAACCCCCAAAACCATTATGTTCTCATGGGAGCTGTTTTATCCAGCAACTTAAAGACTGGCTCTTTCTGACCAAGCTCTTCCATTGTGTCAGAGAAAAATAAATCTTAATAACCAAGAGAATCAATGAGTGAAATGAGTCCCTATAGGGAGGTACTGTGAGAAATTAACTTTCTACAGATTTTTTTTTGAGAACACACAAACCCAAACCTTTTCCTTCATCTCTTATAATATTTTTACTTTATTTTTGGATTGTCAGAGGAAAATTGTATGGTAGGAAAGTAAGACAATAATTGTCTGTTTTGAGGGAAGATGAAGAAGAAGGGCTGATGTGATGACTGGCAGGGTACAGAGCTTATTTTAGTGAGAAGAATCGAGAAACGGTTAGTGTCTGTTGCAAGCAACACCGTTCAGTTGGAGTGAAGAATAATCGTTAAAGCCTGTGGGAGTCTGCTCAAGAGCAACAGTTTCCATGTGAATGGCACAAATGTCAGGACAGCGGCAGTAAGGGCACGGTGCTGAGGAGGGGAGGAGGACCAGAGCTCGGCCTCAGCCCTCTCTCCCTGGAGAGCTGCAGGGAAAAAGGTCAAAGGAAGCTGGAAGGAGAAAGGGGCAAATCCCGCAGCTTCCAAGGATGAAATACTTGACAGTGATAACCACAGCAGATCCTGAATATTTCAAGGGGCTAGTTCGTCTTTACTGTGAACCTCACATAGGTATGTAAAAATGCGCTGATCGTCCTTCCCAATCCCTCCACCCACCCCAAAACACCCCCCAAAAAGCCAGCAGAATTTGGGCAAATTCAAAAAATCAAGCCCCTTATTTAGGTGCTCAGTTCAGGAATCTGTTTGTACGTGCTCATGGTATAAAAACATTTGCTGAATACTTCTCTGATGGAAGCGTCTTTTATTTCAGCTTGAGATGACCTCCTATTTCTGGTTTTTGAATGGCTACCATTTCTGGATTAGGATAAGCTAATCCACATTGCACTTTGTAACAAAGTCAACACCAAAATTGCTAAAATGCAATAACAATGAGTGAGCATTAAAAAAGAAGCAGAATGTACAACATAGAATATTCTATGCTTTATGGTCGTCACTTACTTCATGGCACTTCAGCATGACCCTCTTCTGACAACAGCAGTCATGAGAGCAAATAAAAATGACAAAATGGAATGACTGAAACACTGCAGAAATTACTGACAAAGCAAGCAATCCTGTGAAATCAGCCGACAAACGGTTAACGAAATGAAATGAATCGAATGGGAGAGCAGTAAACCGAAAAATCAAGGCTGGAGAACGATCCCACAAGACACGTATCTCATCACCTGAGCAATCCAGACACGCTTTACAGTAAACCAAATGTAGGACCGGTCCCTATGCAGGACTCACTACTGAACTACCAAGTTCAGTCCTGCCTTACCTGTTGGTGAAAAAATAGGAACTTTTCCAGCCAGGCATAAAAAATACTCAGAGACGGACAAAATCCCTAGGCAGAGGCAGTTTCACTTTTCAAACTTGCTATGCCAACACAGCACAGGTTATGTTTTCCTAGAGGACTCGATCCTGCATGGTTAAGCATCCTCCGTAACTCCCACATCTGTAAGGAGCATTTCCCTACCAGGAGTGCCGCCCAACCTGCCAGGGGGGAGCGGGGGGGACATTGTGCAAACCCAGCCAGAGAAACATAAGCACCGTTTGAGATCGAAATTGTTTCTCCCTTTGGCAAAGCTATTCATCATTTTGGTGGGGCGAGGGGAGAGAGTGGCAGCGGTTGCTGTTCATTATTCCTTCTTAGCACACTGGCGTGGTGGGGGAAGGATGCTTTTTGCACTGGGGGCTGTGTTTTTTCTCCTTTGCAGCCACCGGGTCTATTGTGCGCTAATCACGCCGACATTATTCAGTTGATCTCGCAGGCTCGCGCTTGATCATTATGTTGCTAAGCGACTGCCGGGTTCACAGACAGAGCCAGCACTCCTCCCTTAACCTGATAAAAACCCCTCCATTAGTCTTCTCCCCATTTCTTTTATCAGCTCCATATAAAAAGTCAGTAGCCTCTCAAGGGAATTTATAGCATTGCTGTATTTATAGCAGCGTGGTGGATACTGCCGTTACCCGTCCCGCCCCCTGCCCCGCTCGCCGAGAGCAGAGCATCACCTGCAGAGCCACTGGGGGGTTTCCCCATCTCCGGGCCTGTGCATATCCAAACCTGGAAATGGGAATGTGGGAATGGTGATGAGGCCCGTCACTGGGGCTTCAGGGTATTTGGGTCAAACGGAGCCCTGTATCCAAACACCTTCAACCTTTTCTGTAAGGAATGATGGGCAAAAATGGAGGAAGGGATGGCTGGATGTCGTGGCCAGACTACCTCTGTCACCAGGAGTGATCTCCAAAAACTATAGAATCATAGAATCATTCAGGTTGGAAAAGAACCTTGAGATCATCGAGTCCATCCATCAACCCCACTCTACAAAGTTCTCCCCTACACCATATCCCCCAACACCACATCTAAACGACTCTTAAACACATCCAGGGATGGTGACTCAACCACCTCCCTGGGCAGCCTGTTCCAGTGTCTGACCACTCCTTCTGTGAAGAATTCTTTCCTAAAGTTCAGTCTAAACCTACCCTGTTGCAGCTTGAAGCCACTCCCTCACGTTCTATTGCCAATTACCTGTGAGAAGAGACCAGCACCAACTTCTCTAAAATGTCCTTTCAAGTAGTTGTAGGGAGTGATGAGGTCTCCCCTCAGCCTCCTCTTCCTCAAACTAAACGGTCCCAGCTCCTTCAATTGCTCTTCATAAGATTGATTCTCCAGGCCCTTCACCAGCTTCGTTGCCCTTCTCTACAGCTGCTCCAGCACCTCCATATCTCTCTTGTGTTGAGGTGCCCATTCATAAAGTAAATGATGACCAAAACTGGGAGTGGGACTAGCTCTGGTCTAGGACCATCTGATCCAACCCTTTAATTATGCTTTTATCTTTACAAAGTAGGGAAGCACATCCTTTCACTTCCTCCTCTTTTTCCTTCCCCTACCAGTCTCCTTTTTCCTATCCCACGGCTGGTCACTGCCACTGAGAAGCAGATGGTTTCCAGTCAAACGTTTCCATGCTCTATTTAAAAATCTTGAAACTCGGTGTCTCCATAAGAACCTCAGAAAACTATAAATACACTGTGTAAAATTACTGCTAAGGCAATGTGCAGAGAAAAAAAGCAAGACTAGGGTCGTTTTTTAATGTAATAATTGAGAGAGAAATGCTGCTCAGTACTATAGAAAAATCTCTTCCTAATCCTCATTTATCAAAAACATGGAAAGAAAGTATTTTTATGGGTTTCTGTCACAAGCCATTACCCAACTATCTACAGTTTCATTCACCTCTATGCTACCCTAACCAGGCAACTGCTGTTGTATGTCTACTGGCCGTGCAAAAGTAGCAATATTTCAGAGTGCTATCTGGGCTATAACTTCATGTACGTCCCACTGAACATGTACATATTTTTAATTTCCTCAGGCTGCTAGTGCTGTGAACATAACCCAAGTGAGCCTGTGAACAATGTTCCTATTTATAACACTTCCCAATACTTCTCTTTGGCTGAAGGATATGAACAGGCACACTCATTTTTTATCACTTTCCCTTTAGCAGAGCTAACGAGTTGGTCTTTAATTTAGCAGAATCCCTGCTTTTTGTGAGCTAAAACTCCTCCCTAATGCTACCTCACAGAAAAGGGCTACAAGCTCTACAATCGGTTGTCCAAGGCTTGATAGTATTAGGAAAAAAATAAAGAAATTCTAAGATTTTTATCTTTAAAATTTAAATGTTAGCTTTAATACTTGGAATTTTGGCAAGATGGTATTCCTTGGTCATAATATTTGACAGCTTTGTAAAAAATCGTGTCAGTCGTACGATTGGGCTAGAAAGGCTGTCATTTATTTAACTTTTTAAAAGATAAGGCAGAAATAAAAGTAGTAAAAAACCCCATCTTTGTCTGGGAAGCATTTACCACGGACCCATCGCTTTTATGCAGGCACCTCTGAGAACAGAACTGAAATTTAATGCAGCCGGTTCAGGGCATAAACATACATAGCACAAGGAAAAGAAATCGGAGCATTTTGCTATTAGCCTCTTGCTCCCTCTTTCCCACTCTTTATCAAGCTCAGAAAACAATCCTCTCTCATCCGGCTTTGGAACGTGGTTGAGCTCAGAGAGTGGAGAAGGTGCCAGCCTTGCCCCAGGGGCAGTCGGGAAGCGGGCACAGGCAGACACCACCCAACAAACCACCCACCCCCGGTTTCCAAGGAGGACTTGTGACAAGTGAACATCTCCATTTACATCCCTCTGCTAAGATGAAAAGGAATTGCCTGTAGCACCTTTTAAAACATACTTTAAATATCTGCAGGTAGTCGCATCTCTTCTGCTCTCTCTGATTTCTTACTTAGCTTCAAAAAGGAATCCTGATCAACCTTTCCTGATCATTTTTACTATCTTCAATTAACCTAATTTTCTGGCACTTGATTGAAAAATAAGGTAATCACATCAGTATGGGAAACAGAAGGAAACAAAATACAGCCCTCTTAAGCTCCCACTCCCACAGGGAATTCTGTAGAGGCTCATTTTCTTTTGCTGCTCTGTGCCACTGTCAACTTTTCTTATTTATTACCTGGTAAGTTTTTCAATATTGTTATATCCCAAGATCCTCTCTCTAGTTTGTAAACACGGCCATTTGGGTTTACTTTTCAGGAAAGAAGCAGGATTTCAGCCACCTTGAAATAATGCTGTGTGTGGTTCTGTTTCCAAACTGAGTCTTGGAATTCCATAATGAAGACTATGGAATTTGCCAAGGCTGAGTTCTAAGAATTAAAAAAGCTAAAGGACTGAAAAGCAGCAGTGTAACTTCTAACACTGTGCAAGTCAGATCTTTTGCTAAAATGGATCTTTTGCTAAAATACATGGAATTACTCTTAATCACATAATAGTTTGCTTTTCTACAATGAGTCGATATAGTATTTTTAAAATTTTTTTCCAGCCTTTATACCTGTTTAAATGTCTTTTCACAAAAAGAGGTATCTCTATTTGCTTCTACTTTTCATTTTCCTCTCAGAAATGCAGTACTCTGACATATTTACAATACATTGTAGTTGCTAGCCTCAGTTATTTACTAATAAAATAGGGATGATAAAGATCTCTACTGTAACCTGGAAATAACCATCAGTTTAAATACAAAAGGTGATAAATAATATTATACATATGAAGCTAGAGGCAACAAGTTCATATAGCTTAACAATACAGACAATCAAGCGCTAGCAAAAATAGTATTCTTGAAGATATAAGAAAAATACTACTAAATGAAACTGTCAAGAGTCATCTGCAAGGCAAGACATGTAAATTCTAGCTTAGTGCACGAGTATTGATTTTATGCTTGCCTGAGGTATTCTCAGATATCTAGTGTTGGGTTGCTGTGCTAACTTTGTTTAAAGACTGTCTTCATCAGGCAGCCAGTATATATTGTTTTCCTTGTACAGTTTTCACTGCATTTTTTTGGTGTATTAAGGCTTTTCCTGTTACCAACAACTCAATTTCTGCTCTGTTTAGTCAAGTGCCACTGACAGGAATTCCAGAATTTCAGTGGTTTTCTTTCAGTCCTTCATTCTAAAAATTGGAGAGCCTCCATGTATCCCTGTCACCGGTTTGAACACTTCCATCTTGCAGGAAATAATACAACTACCTGACTCTGAGCTTTTTGATCACACCTTTTTCTGAATGAGCAATCATTTGTAATTAACAGAGCCACCCTTCCCCTAAAACTAGGTTATCTTTATGCATGCAAAGAATGGTAGTTTTTCAAAAGCCAAGTTAGTTATTATCCAGCAGAACAATTCCAACAAAATTTACTTAGATGGTATCTTTTTTAAAAAAACAAAGTCAGCACTGCATCTCTGCAAAAAATGCATTTCTACGGAGCAGCCTGGGCCAAACAATATGCAATACTTCAGTAAAAGGTACATTTATCTGCTGTACATAAGGCCAAACCATTCCACACCACAAAAATAAGTACCTGAGGCTCTCAACAAACTAACAAAATCACCCTTTTTTTTGGTAAGCGTGAATTTCATTGTATTATATCCATATTCCACACAAATGTGACTACAGAATTACCTGTATATTTACCCAGTGGAGTCTGGCTACTGTAAGTTACTTATCACTTAAGTACCTCTTGCAAATCACTTCTATGCAAACACATTGCACTGCTCTTGGGAGACATGAGCCATGTCCTTCAACCTGCAAACAGCAGAGACTACTCACTAGCAAGGGCGTACAATAGAAAGTAAGAACTTAAATCCCATAATACTAAGTGGTAGAGATGCTAAATTAACTTCTTAGTAATAACAAGAATAGTGCAAAGTGATTTCAAGAAGCGATTTTTCTAAGATGGCTTTATACTTGATGATAAAGCGGATTAGCAGAGGTGTCAGCATGAATCAAATGACATCACACAGTGAATGTGAATTAAGCCTAGGAAACAGCACTTCTTTACCTGTTTGAAGCCAAAATAAGTTATGGGACTGAAGAAAAATTAAATTATCACCACATTTGAAAGAATTTTTTTTTTTAAAGAGAAAAGTACTACTTAAGAATAAATCTAAGTAACTCACATCAAAACAACCGAGAAGTTTGTGGAAACTGCCTTTGAAGCTGGAGAAGACTGAGAAAGCTCCTATCCTACAGTGCAGGCTACAAAAATGCTGACAATGCTGGAAATTCTTCCCCTCTGTAAAATTATTTGTCATAGACTATATATTAAGCAAACATGTACGATAGAGTACGTTCTTCTTTAATCTAGGTGATTTACAGGGGAAGTTAGTGAAGGGATGGAAACAAATCAAGCCTTTACTAGAAAATTATTTGGTTAATTACATTTACCTTGTACTGACACTTGCAGTTTTTGTTCCCGTAGGTGACTCCAATCCTTCTCCTGGCTTTGAGGATTTCTCTCTGTTCATTTGCTGGAGTATTGAGTTCAATTCACTAATAACATTAGCCTTTGGGCCTGAGAGAATTGGGCTTTTCACCTCCGTCACATCACCCCATAGCTTAGATGTCCTTTGGGGGACAACTTTAGCCATGTTGGGCTGTGCACTGATCGGAGGTGGGGGCGGCGCGGGAGGAGGAATAACAAAGCTGTCTACAGTTTCTTCAATCAGCGCGTCCTTGTAAAGTGCATTGCTTTTGTTGATTATGGGCTTCATTTTTGGCTTAGGAGGTACTGGGGGTTTGTCCACCAGAAATGTTTGCCCATCTGCATAGACTGTACAAGTATCCACGTTCTCACCCCCTTCCGAGGATAAGGTAGAGATGCTGGACACCGTTGAGATAGTGCTGGTTGTCTCTAGGTGATGGTCACTACTACTTCGACTGTCTACCTCCTCAATCCCAGAGTCAGTGACATTATCAAAGCTGTCAGGGGGTGGCAGGAAGGAGGCAGGCAAACAGTTTGAAAGACCCACTTGCTTTTTACTGTCTAAGGAATTTGTTGACTGGCTGGGGGCAAATGGCGCGGGTGAAGGCGTGCCGTTTTTTCTCTGCTTAATTAAGTCTGTTAGAGCCGAACCGGGAACTGCACGGTCATCGGGGATATCAAAGCTGTTGGCGAACTCTAAGGGGGGTGGTAGTGGCTCAGTAAACATAAACTCTTCATCAATATCAACCGACGCTAAGGGTGGTGGAGGGATGCGGAACGGCAAGATGACAGGGTCGTCGACAGAGCCCGCTGCTACGATGGTTTTGCAGGGAGAGGCCGGTGGCTCGGAGGCAGCAGGCACGTTCAGCTCACCTTCCGCTTCCTCGCTCCCCTCTGGCCTCTCCGGCGGGGAGTTTTCGGGGTTCGGTTCCATTTCAGCTTGCTTTTCCTCTTCATCTTCGGGCGTATCATCTGACTTGGCTGTGTCCACAGTGTGGACCATCAACAAGCCAGCTGACTTTTGCTGCGAAGTATCCACGATGTTTATCAACATGTTTTTCTTCTCCTCAGCTTTCTTTTCTTTCCCGGCCTCCGTTTCATACTTGTTCTCCGTCTCCTGCCGTCTCAATGGGCCACGAGTGTTCTGCCTAGTGACAGTAGCAGTAACAGGAAAAGTCGTTTCAATATTGGATCTCAGCTTTGTATCGATGTAAAGTGGTTTATTAAGGTCAGCTTTAACAGCGTCTCCTTTGCCTGGAAGCTGCTGTGTTTGTTCTTTCATGGCTCTGTCCCTGGCAGAGAGAGCGAGGGCTAGCGGTGAGTTTGGATCTAATAGCTTTCCTGTGACTGGGTGAACGTAATTATCTGAGCTGGATGCGTTCGTGGACTTAGCTGCCACTGTACTGTTTTCAGTACCTTTCGTTTTGGACGAAGCGTTTAATGTCCTTGAATCACTCTGATTGCTGGGTTCACTGCTATTAAAAAGGTTTTCAGGCTCTCTAGGTGCGGGAATCGGAGACGGCGACATAAGCTGTCTAAAACCATCCTCACTACTAAACATTGCTTCATCGGTAAATTTAGATTGCCTCATTCGTGGTGTTGGTGGTGTTAGCCCAACATCCTCATCTCCTAGGTCGGTGGATAGGAAAGCTGGAGAATTACGCCTTGCTTCCAGCCTCTTTTCCCTGTCCCTCACTGCTCCGGCAATGGCTGCTGCAAACGGACTGCTGACACCTAAGCTGTCGTCGGGTCGGAGTTGCCCGGGTTGCTCTGAAGACTGAGGATCGATTTCCATGCTGCTCCCTTGGCTGCTTTTCCCACTGCTGCTGGTGGACGGCTCTTTCACAATAATTGTCGGGATTGGAATAGAGCAGGTCTTTTCCGGACTGTCTTCTACGTTGGACTGTTTCACCAGCATCCCCTTCCGCCTCGCTGGTTTGGCTGGCACGTAAACTGCTTTGCTTGCAATCTTCCCAACCTCAGAATAGGGGTTTTCTGGCATCCCACCCCTCTTGTTCCTGAAATTTGCCTGAGATGCGGCACTCCGACTGTACAGGTCTTCAGAGTCCAGAGAGTATCGGTCCAGTTCTCGTCTGAAATAGATCCCTTTGTCCCTTATCATCGTTCCCACATTCTCAGGCCTAACCAAAGAAATTTTTGCACCTGAATTCTGATTAAACGGAGGCTTAATAGTTCCATAGCTCCTTGATGTTGGGGATTTGGGAGAGTTGTACAGAGAGGGAGAAGGTGGCGGCGGTGAAGGAGGTAAGGACTGTGGTGGTGGTGGGATATCTTCAGAGGTGTCAGGCATTGAAAGACTTCTGGTAAACTTCAGCATAGGAGGAGCCAAAAACTGCCGTTCTTCCTCTGTAATTCCTAAAAACCAGAAAGTATATTTAAAACACTGTCTTCCACTGGGACCCCTCAAATTGTATTATTTCTGTGTCCAACCTAAAATGCTGGGGTGGGTTTCACGTGACACGGGGCATTTGCAAAATTCTGACAGAGGTCTTTCGGTTGATTCCTCCCATAAGCATTCTTTCCTGTTGAACTTCCAGAGACCCAGATGCCAGAATTAAAAAGGATGCTACAGAATTTTAATTAAACTGATCACTGATGTGTAGACAAATGTTTTGGTTTTATGTATCATCAAGGTAGCTGTAGAGAAGCACATTTGCTTTGAAAATTATTGAACAGGGAAGACATTCTGTGCGGCAGAGTAGCTTACGCCTTGCTCTAGCACTCTATAAATGCATATAATAATGCAACTTAGAAACCTAATGAATTTTTAAGATGCATTTGAAACTTAGCAAAGGGACTGTGAAGATTCTACTGGGGGAAAAAATCAGAATGTTTCATTTCAAAAGATGACATTATATTGTTACAGATACAGCTTTTAACATAAATAAACCGGATGATATTTGGATAATTTGGATGCTAAATTTACATCAGCGTAATGTGTTTCTAAATTGATAAATATAACTACTAAGATCACTACCGTGAACAAAGCAAGCCCAAATTTGGTCTGCTCTTTCTTCTCTGTTGTAAAATCATCTATTGTCATCATTTGGAATGAAAAAGAAGTTAATTTTATTCCATTTGATCAATAGGGATTTCGTCGTAAACTACAAAGCATTACAATGCCTTTGCCGCAATAACAAAAAGGAATAACATTTTACCCAAGGTAATGAATTGCAAAGGGCTTGCACTCATCTTTTTTTTTTTTTTTCCTTCTCACTGCCTTTCCATGCCAAGAGGGAACATTCCAAAGACAGGAATTAAATTATAATTCTGTAATACTTGCCTACTGCCATCAAAGCAGCATGTGGAAATTACATCATCTTACACACAAACTTCTTTCCTCATGAACTTTGTATAAAAATTAAACAGCCATTCACTGAGGTAAAGAGGCAGGAGAAATATGCTTTAAGAAAGAAGCAAAGTTACTAAAAGTATGTGATTAATGCACAAGCAAACTATACATGAGAAGCATTTTACCTATAGATTTTTGTCTTCTCATTGTACCCCGAGGTATACCCAGAAAAGGACCTTGAGGACTCCCTGGTACAGTGGGCGTCATCACAGCAATACCCTGTCTCTCATACATGGACTACAAAAAAGCAAACAAAAAACCCCACAAGCATTAAAGCATGCAAGTCTTTCTCTCACACGTAAATAACTCTTCTCTCATATCTGCTAAGCCACTCTCATTTTTACTTAGAATTCTTATGGAAAATAACAATTTTGCTATTATTCTGAAAAGAAAAGGATGACTGGGCTTTATTTATATGTTATTAAAATGACAACAGCTGTAAGTGGAGCTACAAGGCAATATGTTAAATTTCCAGCACATTTTGTGTGCTGGAAGGAAAACGAAGCATTTTGTTTCATTCACTTCCCCAAACCACACACTGCCCAGGTATCAGCGCTCCCTCTGCACCGAGCCGTACGCTCTCCTGGCTTCTGAAGCACAGACCTGCTCTCGCACAGACTCAAGGTGTCTTGCACAAGGTCAGGCTGGCAGTGAGCATCTCAGCTGGGACCGGAGGGACGCCACCTGAATCCCAGCGCACTGAACTGTCCCTCCCTCCTGTAGGTCATTACAAAGCTATTTGTTTTCTGCCTCTTACAATAGCTTTCATTTCCTTCCAACCCAAGCTGCTGAGAACAGCAAAGTGCTTGTTGTATTTGCTCTTTCGGAGGGGCGAGTAATGGAAAAATACATCCAAAAAGCAATAAAACCAATTATTTTTTTTTTCCACGTGCACAGTTCTGTACGAGCAAATTGTGCAATCGAGTATTTCAATTTCAGAGTTCTGGAGTTTAAATTTTTAATATGTGCTGTAGTTTTAATGTCAATTCTTCCCTTACAAATCATCATGTATTATTTAATTGAGATATTATATAGGCCATTAGGAATAATAAAAAACCTGCAGTAGGAGAAACCTTCACATTAGTGGAAATTGCGTGGCTGCACTAACTCCGGTGCCGAAATTGAACAGGCACACCTTGACTTTCAGCAAAGTTTTCGAGCTTGGGTTTAGTGTTGTACCTTAGAGTTCAGAACCTGGCGTCTCAGCAGCTCAGACAACAAGCAGAAGAAGTTCACATCTGTTTGAGTAACGCTAAGGCAGCTATGATATTGATGGGATGCTCTCAGAATAAATATAAGGATATAATGAGAAAAGGTTTCTAGGGGTACACAGAAATAGAGCAGGCCATGCCTTAATAAGATAATAAAAGCAAAATGAGTCTATAAAGCAATGCTTTCTGCTGTAAACCCTTCCCGCTGACAAAAGACCCCCCCTCCAATTAGTTTCAAAAGTGAAAGCAGAACTTCATAGCTACCACTCACATTCATGTCTGTAGCTGAGGGAAAACATCTACTAGAAGGCCGCTGTTTAATAGTTGCCACTCTTGAGTCCACAGTTGCATTGTCTGCAATTCTTGATGGCTTGGAAACTGGTACTATTTCATCCACCTTATCTGTAATATAAAAGTATTCAGTAAAATAAATATCATTTGTCCAAAAACTGATAATGTAAGTATTGCAAGGTCAAAGGAAGAGATTTACTTTTCAAAAAAATGCAAAGAAAAAGGTTTTTTTTGGCATTTTTAACAAGGCAACGCTTGAGCATCATAAGTCGTGCAAGCCGAGCACTTTTTATTGCTGCTACATAACATGCATGCTTTAGTTTTAAGCCTGCATGCATTTAATGTTTACTTAGTGTGACTCGAAAAACAATCCTCTTCTTCAAACCTTCAAAATGTGAAGGGAGAATATCTATATAGAAATGGAAAGAAGACCTTTAGAAATAATGAATCTGTACAGCACTGTTTCAAATAGAGATAAGCAGACTGTACTTAGTCACCAGAATTTCAGTGATATTTTGGACAGTAACAAGTACTCCAGAAGTGCTCTTTTATGCCTATTCTCCTTAAGTAATCACATCCTAATTTATTCACACTCTTGGATTATTGGATTAGCATTAGTAACTGCATCATTTGTTTAAATGAGGCTTTTATATGTATTTTATATTTTAATAACTGCACAGTCTGGGAATGTATTTAGTTGTGGTCAGAAACAGACCAAATAGGTAGAGTCCAAATCTGAACAAGAACTTCAACATTTGGATGTGGGATTCTGATCTACCATACAATATGATCATAAAATCTTGGGAAAACTTTAATCGAGATCTTCCGAAGTTGAGAGTGTTAGTTTTAGCCCCATCTCCAACTTTGGTTACAAACAAGGTTCATGAGTATTTAATACATAATGTTACTCCCTCAGATTGAAGACCTCAAAGTACCATACAATCAACTAATTATAGTCTGACAGCTCCTTTATTGCCACTTCTACTGCTATGAAACTAAGGCATGGAGAAATTAAATGATCAGCCTAAGTCAGCAGAACAGTTTGATTTTTGAACCTGTACTAGAATCCAAACTAGAATCCTACTGACAGGTTTCCTTACTACGCCTTCTGTTGCATTTGCTTTCCTGAGAAAGCATGGACTGCACTCTATCATGCTAATTTAGTGTCTTTTCCTTTGAAGTTTCACCAAAGCAAGGATTAGTTCTGTAGCCTGTGGTATTTACGTGAGTGAAATACCTGAGCCTGGCTCCTAGGCTTCCACAACGTGAATCAGAGCAATGTCACTTTTCAGCAATTAGATCCATCTCCCAAATGATTATTTCCTTCAGCAAACGAGGAGAGCTACTTCATTAGGATCCTATAGACTTAAAAACCCCGGGTTTTTGGTGGTCTAGAGATGGTGTTACTATGCCAAGTACCAGATTTAGGGATTTAAGTTTTACCTCTCACTGGAGAGCAGCGCACTCAGGGCCCTGGATATGGATATGGATGGGAATAAGGCAGGAGGAAAAGAGCTTTTGATCCCTCTACACAGTAGATCTGGCTGATGCAAGGATGACATTTTAAATGGGAGAAGAAGAGAGGGAAGAACTTTTAGCCTTCTGGTTAGGAAGAAGGTTGTCCTAGAAGTGGATATTTCAGTGTCACAGAGGGTCAGGGAGCAGGCAGGAAAGGAAAGGTTGAGCAGAACCAGTAAGCTGAACACTGCTGAAAACTGTCTCACAAGAGTGGTGTTGCTGTTTCTTTTCAATTGAAGTTAGCATTCAATTCTTGTCATTGGTCTGCTTTATTTTTGTGCGTTTTAAATCATCCAGTGGAAGGAGAAAAGGAAAAAAAAATTTCTTCGAAACATCACATGTATTCAAAAATAAAACAAACTTCAAGTCACATTTCATAAGACTTTGTAATACAAACGGTGAACTTCTGAAAGAAAAATAGCTGCACTTCTGCTCAGCAAAAGGCATCAGAAAGCAATGGTGTAACCATGAACATTTGACCTATACAGCAAAAATACGGCTAGAATCGTACTCGGGGGATCTAGCGCCAAGAGCTTCAACTGGGCAGAGATTTTCTGTTAAGTCTCTCCCACCCTTTTTATCATCCCATAAGCCAAACAACTGGTCTTTGGGATACAGAAAGAAGGAAGCTTTGGAAACTGAAGCACTAGGTACTCAAAATCTGTAAATAAGAAATATAAATATACCACGTAAGAACTGATCCCCTTTATTTTTAACAGACACATGTAACCATATACCCATTCAGACAACAAAAAGCTACAGGGAAAGAGCGATGAGGCTATGACAGACACTTGAAAAGCATGAAAATATTTGTTTGGGGATGAAACATACATTACCCTCCAACTGCACTGATTTGGCTAGACAATGCTACAAGTCAGATCCTCATTTTGGATCTGACCAAAATATCAGTTGGTACCAACTCTTAATACCACCTACTATTCCCATGTGGAAAAAAAAATCTGTTTTGTGTAAGTTTATCGCAGGTTTCTTGGCTGTAGACGGGTTCTCAGTCCTTCTCACCCTAAAGCTGCTCCCATTCAAGCGGTGCTTTGTGCCTTGCCGAGCCTAGCTAAAGCACGGAGAAATGGGAGAGCGGAGAGGGTTAAAGCTTAAGCTGCTTTGCAAAGAACTCTTTAGGGGTTCCTCGCGTTGTGTTTCCAACGGCCGCGCTGCTACCTCTGCGCAGCTTCTTCTTTTTGCTCTACTGCCTCGGATCAGAAAGCAAAGGTAGAGTGGAGGTACTCATTTTAAAACTACGACAAAAAAAACCCCAAAACCCACGTGAAGCTGCAGCAGCAGCCAGCGTGTGGAACCGGATTTATTCTAAATGGCAGCAGCTACATGGCGGGTCCTGCAGAACACGTCAAAATCTTAGCGTCTGGCCGCAACTGCACCACACTTTTGAAGTGAAAGCACTATGTAAAATAAAAACATTCTCACTGTATTGTCCGACGTGCTAATCAGGCCAAGAAAATTAACTGGCTGAACTGTATTTAGCTTCATTCAAACTCATCCCAAAGAAGCAAGACGTAAGCATATTGGGACAAACTTTCGCTCGCCTTCGCCTTTCACTAGGCTGTTCGTATCCACAGTACCAGTGTGCAAACCATGAATGCACCAGAAACACATGTTCAAAAGGCCGCACATACTGGAATAATTTGTCAGGTTTACTAATCGGCTTCTCTCCCAACCTCCTTGCGAGCTCAAATACTCTGCAGCATGCATTTCTCGTACCAATGAGAGGGGAATCTTACAAGCTCGTGTTGGAAATTCTCTGAGGATACCTTCACCGACAGTTTTAGCAAAAGAGATCTAAAAAAGCCACAGAACAGGCGCAAAAAATTTGCACCCGGCGTGAGGTGTGTCGCCGGTGTGGCCAAAGAAGCACGCCTCCAATGGCATTCTTAAAAGGAACGCAGCTGGAGGCAGGTGGAAGGGAAGAAATACTCTGCAGTGGGAAAAAAGCCTCCACTGGAGGTTGGCCATGCCAGCTGCATTTCGTCATTAAACCGGTCATTTAGCAAAGTACAGCCACAAGCACGCACGCACACACACGTATAAGGGAGCAATTTGTGGCTGACTGGTAGAGTAACAAAATCCTATCTGACTTATTTTGAATAACTTCAGTCTCGCAGAAAGACAGGGAAGAAGAGTCTATGGCTCACTGGCCAGAGAGCGCAGCTCAGCTGTAGTCACAGGAGAGGATTTTTAAGCCTACAATTATTCTCTAGTATTTGCCAGAGGAGGAATTCATCGCTGCTTTGCCATTTAAACTCTTCTGAACCTTTACGAGAAGTTACAATGGTATCTTGAGAGTCAAACACAGGAGCCATGCTACACCTGTGATAATTAGTTCCCACCGCTCGAGGGGCTCCTGGTAACAGCATCCTTTCGGAGAACTGTCAGGGATACCACATGTATAAGCCAGTCTGATGCCTCTGCATGCATACAGCAATTTGAGTGCCACTATATTAAATTCCCCCGAGAGAGGCAGCACCAACAGATATAAAATAATTTATTGCCAAGTGCGTTTCCATCTGCCCTGTGGGTTACCAATCGCACCCCTGCTCTGCTCAGGGTGCCAGCCCTCAGGAAATTAGATGGCCTAAAGGCACAGAAAGTAGTTGCATTTTATCAACATGTAGGTCGTCTCTGATGAAAAGCTCTTAATCACAGACGTAGTAGCACAGTACCCAACAGCAATGTCATGACTTTTACATTCTCAAGAGGTCTGGCTGCTAGGCAAGTTGCTTTTTTTGTCTTTTTCTTAAATAATTAATATCTGTGATAATTACAGGGGACAGTCTCCTCCTAATAGATTTGTTGCAGGAGATGGCTCTTATCCCCGTAGAACACATTGCTTAGTCACTCCTCTTTCAAATCCCCAGACTCTCTCAGAGGAAAAATTATAATGCTGCCCATCAAACCACCAGATCCATCATAAAAGGAACTTTGAAAATGAGAGTCAGGTGCCTAGATAGATCTGGTGGCACATCACTACACAGGCCCCCAAAGAGAAATATGAGGTATGATCCTGGCAACATTACTTATTGTACGACATAGCCAAGACATGTGGATTAGCTCCACCGAGGGTCTTAGAAAGTGAGCTGGTCAGACCCACAGAGGATAAGAATGATCATGATCCGGTACAGGCTAACCCCAACACCTCAGGCTGGCATGCCAGAAACACCAGGCAAAGACTGATCGAACACAGTTTTGGAGGCGAGTATTGCCAAGACCTGTATACTTACCACCGAGTCCAGAACGCTTGCTCAGAGGGGGATGGGATAATGGAGAAAGAAAACTCAAAAAACAGCTGCCTCAAGAAATGACTTGTATTTGTAAGAAAAGCAATGAATGCCTGGCACAGAGTAAAAAAATGCTCGTATGAAGTTAAAGTGAAAGAACAGAGGCAAATGTTCTTCAAATACCAGCAGCACACATCGTTAACAGTGCAAATATGAACTACAAAATGTTAGACTAATCTAGTCAGCCAGAATACAATGTTAGCCAATGTAGGAAATGGTTGAATTCTGCCACTGATGGCCTTATGGCTAAGAATTAAAAGGACAGGCACATTAAAAAAAACCCTAAAAATCCTATGGTGTGGTTATTTTTTCTTCCCTCCCCCTTTTGCCTGGCGTGGAGGCATGGGCAACGAGGCCCTCTCGGTTATGGCTCTCTGCAGCCGGCCACTGCGACAAGGCAGCGTGGCCTGCGGTGGTTCTCGAGAGTCGCTCGTCCCTTCGGCCCCTGGTAAGCACACAGTGGAGGATGCCACTGCGTCCTCACCAGTCCATGTCGAGGCACAGGTTAACTCGACATGAGGGGTGGCTCTTTGGGAGATGCGTGTTTCAAGGACCTGCGTCCTTGGCTGCTTGAGGAAAGCTAAAATCTCTGACAGGTAGTTATGGATGGCTCTTGTGGAGGTAGCCACAATGCCCAGCTGCAGCTCCATACGGCCCATGGACTGCGACATGAGGCCCATGGACTGTGCATGCTCCCTCTTGATATTTTCCAGCAGCTGCACAATCCTACTGTTGGTTTCCATCAACAGCTTCTCTCCCTCTGTTAGCTGGGGCTGCCCTCTCCAACCCCGATCCCTAGGGACAGGCTCAACACCGCGGTTCTCTTCATTCATTTCATCATTTCCCTCCTCCTCAGGAGAGTCACTTTCAAACTGAGGAGTCCTACTGAGTGACTGATCCCCGGGAGACTGTATGTCCATGGTACACTCCGGAGTCCGCACTGGTGTTTGAAATCCCTCAAAATCCTCCCCAACGTTGCTGTGCGTTTCAGACGAGGACAACGGCCACTGCCAGCTCTCTGTGGTCCTGGCCGGTGAGTCTTCGTCAGAGGCAGGCACCGAAGATTCCTGTTCTTCGGCCGGCGTGGACGGCGAGCTCCCTCGATGACGGCTGGCTTGCCCCGAGGATCCAGGAACCTCCCCATCTTGTTCCCCAGTGACATCTGGCAATCAAATAGAGGAGCAACAACCACTGTATCTGAGGCCAGGCAGATGGAGGTATCTACATGCATTGGACAACACATAGAAAGAAGCCAGTTGGGAAGCCAGAGTGTATGTGTTTGGGCAAACGGAAGGGCGGACTAAAGTTTAGTGACTGCATTGGGCAGGTGGCAGTTGACGTTATTAACCGCTTTTTGGTATAAATGCACACTGTCCTGTACCCAGAACACACACAGCCATGCTGCATCCCAAGGCAGGAGCTACCAATTCACCTCATCGTGACTGTGACAGGAAATGTCAGTGAACCTAGCAAAAAGCTCACCTATGCACTGCAGTGGTGTCAGTCAGAAATCCCTGGGACGAGCTCAGGGCCAAGTGTCCAATTGAGCTTCCTGGGGTGCCAGATGTGCTCCACCACTGGCTGAGGGCAGCCCTTTGTTGTTCTGAAGCACTGCTGGCTATCTTCGCTTTTGTCCGACGTCTCACGTCACCCTCCCGCCCCCCGTGCGCTCTCTCCCAAACCGCTGCTGCGGCGCGATGGTGGCCGTCCACAGCACTTATCCCGCGAGCAATGCCCTCCCCAACATTGGCCGGATTTGCTTGTTCTTTTCTCCAAATGGTAGGTACCACTATCTGAGGGCATTGCTCGCCAGGATCTCATCGCCTTCTGAAAATAAACTTGGTTTTGCCCTCCCCTGGCTACATCTTCCCTTGCCTGAGGGCACAGGGTGGAAATCTGGGTGCAAGTCTTCCCTGTGGCAGCTTAGTGTGCAAAGAGGCATCGTTACAGATATTAACAAGGAGGAAATTACGCATGTGCTTACTCTAAATCCTCCCCTAGGTAAAATGCACTCCCAAAGGCTAGAAATGGCTAAGCTTTTTGCACCCACAGCGATCGCTGGCTCATGGTAGAGCACGATCTGCCCAGCACCGTTCTTGATTATGAGTCGTTGGCCATAACTCTCACCCTTTCCATGCTTCTGATAAAAAGAAAAAAAAAAAGAAAGTCCGCTTTGGGTTTTTTCTGGGGACAATTTGGTCATCAGAAATCAATCTGGGGCGGTCTGGCTAATAAGTTGGAGTAGGGTAGCCCAAAGAGCCTGCATCCCTCACGCTCAGGGAAGGGATCCACGAGAGAAGAGCTGCTGTTGTCAAGACTGTGACCTGGATGGCGGTGGGTGACTGTGGCGAGCTGGCCATGCTGCTCATGCTACGGGGGTCTGAATGCCAGAGCAGCACCACGCCTATGCTCTGGCATCCCCATCTCAAAAAATGTTATTCTCTAAGGATTCATTTCTGCTCTTTGAAATACTTGATATGCTGCTCTCCAGATATCAGACTGAAGCCGTAAAGCTTACATCTGGGAGGTGTTGCTGAGGTCATGTTAAATGATACTTCTGGTTCTGCTTATTAATCAGGGATTTTTTTTTTGTCTGATTTTTTTTAAATTTTAATTCTATATGGTTTCAAAGGAAAGCTCCGACAGACCCAAGGATCCTTCCTCCTACGTATCATTCCCTGTCTACCCTAATGTGGCACTCATTATTTCTGCACCCAAGTGCCTCCAATATTATGCTGCTCTAAAAGGGATTCTGTGTGGCTTAATATAATGATGATTGTTTTAAAATGCTAAAATAATGGATATTATTTGTGCATTTAGCATATTCACTACTTCAAAGTATTCACATTCAAAGTATTCACATTCTGTGTCTGGCTGGACTGTCCAGTTGCATGTTTTATGGAAAGTGAGGATGAGATTGTACTTGTAAAAAGGCATGAGCTCCTTATGAAAATGAATTTTAGGGACAAACTGTCATGCAATCATTGGCTCTTCCACTCCATGGAGATTTGAAAGGGACTGTATATCAACCTAACTGTAATAACTACTTCTTACTTGGCAATTCTTCTCCCCCTTTGCCTAATACAGCCATAGCTGCAATCATTCATTAACAAATCTCTCTTAACAACTATTGTGCAGGACCATGATATTATTTCTCAGCATTTTCCTATTTGAGTACACATGAAAAAAAGAACAAAAACCAGGGGACCTATTTTTACCACACATAGCAAACACACATTTCAGTTAAATTCTATGGAATCAAAGAAAGATAAGGGATGATATATATTCATTCTGGTAGAGCCACTGGTCATGCAAAATGTCTCTCTATTTCTTTTGACATGTCATCAGAAAATTCCCCGTATTTGAAAACTCCATTTTCCTGACAAATATTCTCAACAGCGCCCACTTAGCAATTGGTAAGTAATAGAACCAAACCAAATTAAAAGTCAAAAACTGAAGAAAACAAAACGAAAAAACTCCAAACCCCACATTAATTTATGAGTATTTCTGTAAGTAGTATCACTGAGTTTCGTTTGTTCAGATTCAGGGGGGTCATAACACTTTTGTTATTTGTGCATGTTTACACACTTGCCAGAGGCTTCAGAAGAAAAGTTTCTCTAAAACAGCCTAATAAATTTTTGCAGACTTCCTAATTCTCTATGAAAATTTACCACTCACTATCATCCTAATTGTTATTTTCAGCCTCTCAGAGCTGAAAGAACAGCATCTGGCATAGGTGACCAATAGCACAAATGACAAAGAGTACGAGCAAACAGTCTGTGAAAACCCATGGGTAGAAAAAGTTAATTGTGGAAACTATTCGCGAATACTTATGAATAATGAATACATTCACAGGTTTTAGGATAGGTTCGTTAACTGGACTAGCAATGAAAAGGAGGAATATTCATAACTGTTACTATTCATAACCACATGTTCAACAGCTCTAGTAACTCCGGTTTCTGGAAGCTTTGTGAAGTGTTGATGTGGGGCACGGGGAAACTGAGGGTGCGTTACAGGCATGGCCTCACACAAGCTTTCGGTCGCTACAGAGCAATGGTGGGAAAACTGCCTGAAGGTCAACGGCTGACACCACCAACGGCTGAACGTGTCAGTCTCTGCCCAATAAATCCATTCCTTGATGACCAAAGGTCGCCCTAAATTCAGACCGGATCTTGGTGAGATGGTTGCACCAGCAGCTGGGTTGGTGCGGTGGAAAAGGTGTGCCAGTTACACCAGGGGCACTGGGAAACTTGGTTTGGCCAGAAACTGTCCTTATTGGCTAAAGAGGCTGACTGCTTTGAACAGCTGCCCACAGTAGGGTTAAAGCTGGCTGAAAGAGCTACCTCAACTAACTGCCTTTACCTCATTTCCTTGGTAAAGGGGTGACTTCCCAGAAAAAAAAAAGAGAGAGAGGGCATTAAGATGGTCAAGTCAGAACTGGCCATGGACCAAACTATATAGCAATATGGCTGATCTTAGTTGGCAGTTAATTGGCTTCTAAAAAACCTCTCTCTTTTAAAACCAAGCTCTAAGTATAGCTAAAGAAGCACAGGTAGCTTCTTTAGGTGTGAAGCAAAGGGAAGAGATCAGATTCTCTGATCTTTCTACTTTTTTCCACCTTACACACCATTCTTACATGCAGCATTTTGCTCATAGTGATATACATGACTTACAGGCAAAATAGGTCACTTACGCCTTTTATAGATAGCTTTATATTTATACCTAGTGATCCCAGCCAAAAAAACTGGCAGTCTCCAAAGCTGTGACTTGCTTCATGTTCCTAACCTTGCTCTGACAGGGCACGACTCCCATTTTGATCCTTAAAAAAACAAGTAAGGGAATCAGAAAGGAGCATGCATGTGGGCTATAGGAAGTATCATCTGGAAGCCAGTGACCCACTGCACTTTAAGTGCTTGATCCCTGTGAGTACTGTGCAGCTATTTCCAACAGCCACATGGGACTCACAGGTTTTTGTTTTAGCTCACTAACTGTGTTGTGTTTAAAGAAAAAATGAAATCTGTTATTAAAGTGGTCCATGTACTAGTAACTAGTGAACCTTCATCAAAAGTCCTGGCTATCTTCCTTTCTTTTTCTTGTTAGACAGGTCCTGTGTTTCTGCAGCGAAGCCCATTGCTGGTTTGCACTGGGCTGACACAGAGCTTGGTCTGATGTGGTAGATCAGCAATTGCTCCTGGTGGCCACAGGAGAACATCTTTTGTGCCTGCAGGGGTGACCTGTGGTTTGCCCCATCCTGTTCTGAACATGGTGATTAGAAGCCAGGATTATTCCAGCCTTTAGGTTCATGAATATGTCCATCATTTTGGAGCACCGCTATACCGTGCTGTCTCTTTGCAGCACAACATTCATTACCAGCGAGAGTCCTTTCAGTTTGTTATTAGACATATTTAGAATTGTAGCAATTATTGGGTTGAGATACACAGAGAACTGAACAGTCGATTCAGCTGTAGGGATAAAGGACTGAGACAGAGGCCAAGAACAGAGCAGGGCTTTGGATATAGACAAACTTTAGAGACATCAGAGGTATTTCTTTTAACTTTTGTTCACTGAAGAACATTTGAGATTTATGCCTGTGTTGTGCCTTACCTGCCACTTGGACTGGCAGTTGATCCCTCCCCTGAGATGTGCTGCTCTTTAAGAATCCCTCCTTTTGAAATCCCACCATTTCTGTTTCACCTCTGCTACTGGATCGTTGCCTTTTCCATTATCTTTCCTTTTCAGATTCCCCACCAGTGGAGCTGGACGTGAGGGGTGGGGCACCGTCTTCCTGCTGACAGGTAGGTGGAGATGTTCCTTGGCCACAACAAGTGGGCCAGGAGCTCAACAACAGCAGTAACACAGTTGGGGAGCTTCCTGGGACCTGCCTCTGCTGCTCTGGACCTGGGCCTCTGCCTGTATCTGCATCATGCCTCCTGGGGTGGGTGCATTTTTCAAACTGCTTAGGTACCAAGGTGATAGATGCCTTGTAAATACCTAAGATAGATACAGACAGAAACTGTACCAGGCGCAATCAGTTATGCAAAACTTCATACAATGCCAATTGCACCTATATGCTGTATTTCACCCACCTTTTCTAGCATCTGCAGTCAACCACAGTCAAATATTTGGCACATGTTTTTTTCCTTTTGAAAAGTGATGGGACCACAGGACATTCAGTCTTCCTTGGTGTCAACAGGTCTAGGCACATAGCCCTTAATGTCAGGTACTGTATATGCACATATTTTGTTCCATCGCCTTCCCTAAATATGAGTTTGCAAGTTCAGTTTAATTTCTTTCATTAGCCGATAAGATTTGTTTCCTTGTCAATAATCTGCAAAAATCAATTCCATAAGCAGTACTAAAACTAGAGGGGGAGTCTTCACGTGTGTTTATCAAAAATGCATAGAGATCTGTTGAAACTACATAAAAATAGGGTTGTGGTGTCGCTTTTATCTTCTGGATTAAATTTCTATTATTTTTAACTGTAAATAGCTTGTTTTTAGCATAAAGACCAGGAGTGATTATGCACGTGTGAAAAAAAAAAAAGCATCTGAAACAAGTAGGTGCACTTATCTACATTGTATTCCTTTTAGATTTCTGTCACTTCCCATAGGTATATATATATATATGCAAAAGGCTTTGCCCTGCTTATTTTGTAAAAGAATAGCTGGGAAGTAACTTGATAAATGCTTCAGGGTGAATACGGCTGGGGAGAACTCTGTAAAGGACAATTTGGGCAAACAGTAGGTATGGGAATCAACGCTTTCAAAGGAGCAGATGAACAAAATTCTAGAAGAGCTTTCCGATACCAATGGGGTGGTAGCAGAAAGCTGGGAACCTACCCATTTCAAAAGAAAGCCTCGCCACACTATAGAGGTTCATATGATAATGTTGCTTAGCATAGAAGCAATCGTACTCGATGAATAGATCTCTAGTGCCTCTGGGGGAAACCAGGTGAGTCCTATCTGCAGATGGTTAAAAATGGATCTCTGTTACATCAGCTATGTCCACTGAAAACTAACGTCTTTCTTTTTAGCTGTTCAAATAGGAATAGGTGTAAAAAACTTTGTCAAAGACGGAAAGTAGGTAAAGTATAACTAGGCCTTCAACATGCTGTTAATAATTTAAAGACTAACCTTAGCAAAAATATTGTTTCAGAGCAAGAATATTAAAGGCTAAGTTTTAAATCCAAATTTGTTGTTTATGATCATATTTAGGGGAAAGAAACAACAAGTTCAGTCTACAGTTATGTCATGTAAATGTAGAGTTAAAAAATATACAGAAAAGGAATGATTAGGCTAATCCTCATAAACCTGCCACCACGAGCACATTTGAATCCGGAATTAACTTCTTCCAGCCCCACCCCCCAAATGAACAATTTGCAGGATTGTGCTTAAATCACAATGCCAAAATCACATATTTACCACACGGCAAACAACAGGCAGAGAATATTACTTTAGCAGTTAGCATAATGAGGAAATAACAAAAGTGCTTTGCAATACAGTCAAAAACATAAGCCATTTGAAACACTTTCCTTCTATGAAAATTGAGTAAAAATACTTATATGTTCTCTGGGATACTGTAAACTCTACAGAGTACACTAAAATCCAAAAAAGGGAAAATTATGTAAAATAAATCAGCAAAACATAAAAACTGCTTAGTGACTAAAATTAATCATTTAACATTGAGTATCTATAAATACCATTACATGATTTATGAAAATGATTTGTATGTATTCACAGTAAAGAACTATCAAAACTTTCTTGAGAGAAAGTCTTATTTGTATTTCTAGGGCTGAAAATACCTTCACATTAGTACATGTAAGTCACATTTACATATTATAATCACACCATCAAAAGTAATCTTATGGAAGGCAGAAAACGGATAGGTTCAAATTCTTCCTATGGATACAATTTTCAAGTACCAGCTCTTTAACAGTATGTTCAATTAATGAAATAATTATACAGGCATTTAAAATGCACCTGCAATCCTGAAGCCTTACAATTCAGCCTACCTTGAAAGAGGAATGGTCATTGTCTAACAGTGGTTTCTGTTTAAGAACAAAAACAAAGCAGAGAATATAGTCAATACCCACTCCTATCCTGCAAGCCAGGTGGAATTTAAGTGGCAATTTGATGTTCTGTTTAAGAGACAGCATTTGAAAATTTGGCCTAGTCACAAAAGAAAGACAATCAACCGAAAGAAACCAAAAAGAAAGGTGGAGAACCTAAGACACTTGCAGCCTTCTCTGTTCTTACACTTACTCTCACGCTTCCACACCGAGGGGAAAAACCAAACAAACTATGATGAATTATCTAAAAACATTTATTTTTAATTATATTAGAAATTAATTAACATGGGTATATGAACATTTGAAGGAAAAAAAAGAGAAATAGCAGCAAAGGGAGTTTTGAGATGAGGGAGGTAAGTCCTTCATCTCCCTGGCTCCTGAAAAAGAGAGAGAACACATTAAAAGTGCTGAAAAAGTTTCCCACTGCCCTAACCGTACCATGTTGGGAAACACATGCAATTTTTACTGTTCCTCAAGCACTCATGATTTTGAGTATGTGGTTAGATATTCAATTAGTAACATCTGAATATAGCAAGTGACGCTCACATATGCCAATGTATTTAATTCATCTGCTTTGAAATGCTACAAACCCCACATTTTCTTTAACACTTACAATTCCTTTTCCAACTTCTTTTATACCATTGTCTTGTTTGGCCGATGCGGAAAGGTTTTGAAAACCTTTTCAATTACTGTCCTGTAGCAAAGAAAAACAAGTATCATGAAAGGGCACTACATACTCGAGAATAAGCTGATAAATACAAAATATTGCTAGTGTCAATGAGGAGAAAGCCCACACAGAGACTCAGCTGCCCTCTGCTCGGGATTCCCAGTTTTTTTTTTTAATATTTCAGTTAAAGCTGCCCACCTCAAGCAATATAAACCCTGGTTTGAAGAAGTGTTCAGTCCTGAGAGTTACCCATTAATTTAAGTTTCTGTGCCAAAAGTTGCTGATCAGCACACTGCCCACTGGGCGCCAAGGTTTTTTTCAGCATTGTTCTCCTTGAAACATTCCAACTTTCAATACTTTTCTCTTACAAAGTGTTTTAAAAACACACATGTCATAGGCACGGTCCTAATTCTATACCTTCTTACACCGCTGTGGACTCCCCACAAGTTAGACTGCAAGTCATAAACCTGTAACCTTGCTACATCAACAAAAAGATAGGGCCCATATTTTTTTTCACACATATCCTTCACAAATTCCACCCAGAGTCACTGCTTTGTGCTTGTGAAAAATGACAACCTGATGACAAGCTTTATCTTATTATTATATTGCTATCTCATTAGAATTTCAAATATGTAATGCAAATCAATTACTTACAAGGATACCCTTCAAGAATTCTTCATTAAGCCTGATGCCTTTTGCTCTCATCTTCTAAAATACAGTGTCTGGTGAAGATCAGAAAACCTTCTTCCTACATAGAAGCACTGCAGATGCTGGAAACTATCAAAGGAGTCAACGTCGTGAGTGTTGTAAAAGTTGCTTTGATGGTATTTCCATTGTTTCCTGCAGACAAATCTCCATCATCAACTCCACCACAGTCAAATAAAAAAATGATTTTTGAACCCAGACGTCTTTGTGAGTGGTTTCTTCAAACATAACAGAACACTGTAAGCTAATCCGCTGTTTGGCATTCATGTATATATATTTGCTCTGCAATTTCATTGTTTCAGATGCCATTAGAATGTGCCACCTTTGAAACAATGGACAACAGGAATGGGATGAAGTGTGAATGCTTATTGCAGACAGAGCTAATAATATTTCTTTTGAATGCCATCAACTGATATTTTTCTATTCATATGCCACTAAGACTTGATGCCAGGTCACAATATTCTGTGTTGATGATATCAGAGTAATTCTGTATCTGAGAGGTGGTACTAGCAGCTAAACTCTTCAAAGGAGGAAAATCCTACATTTGTATTTGGTACTTTGCCCGCATCAAAACCCAAAGATCAGTATCAACACACAGCAAGGGATTATTTGATATTGATTGCCATATCAAATCTAAGAACAAACCAGCCACTCCCCCTCGCCCACAACTGACACTCACGTGACACTGTCAAAGTAATATTTACTAATGGAGAAGAACTATTTATTTTATTATTCCCATTTCACTCTGACAATTTAGCCTGCTGTATTCTTATATTTGTATTTTCTCTTAGAGGACTTTTATATTAGGTTTTTAAAATTAAACTGTCCACTTTAGCTTTCACTGAAAATCCCAAATTATTCACTAAATCAAACCCAATTCCTGGCAGTAATAAAAGCTTAGAAGCATGAAACTTTTAAATCATGTATTTAGACATTTACAGATCTTAGTTTATGGATGCCTTCCTTAAGTATCATATAATTTTAAAATTTTCCATGCACAAGAAGTTATCGACCAACAAGTCGAAACAAAAACTGAAGGAAAAACCCTTTAAACCCATTCTTTTAATGAGCCACATTAACTTTTTATAAAGAGTTAAATTTATTATTTTAAATATTAATTTGTAAAGTCTAATGATACCTATTCTCTGTAGTGGGGACGAAAATCATGCCCAAAATATACTTTCTTTTAATGTGTTATTTTTAGAGTATTTTCAAATCTTCGTTTTAATTTGCCGTATGAATATTTTGGTTATCCTTCAGTATTAACGCGCTAACTACACATCACCTAGAATTACATTTTAAGTACCGCTTCCAAAAAATTTCTGCTACGACATAGTTTACGTGCTGCCAGAACTTAATCATCCAACAATTCTCAAAATCCTACAAGTCACAAAAGAAAAAAGAAGGCCTCTTCCCCTCCCCGATACCCCACAAAATCCAGAAAGTACTTTTACTACTGAAAACACATCCCCTCCAAACATACATTTTGAAGTTGGATGCTCTGTCTCTCTGAGTCAGGTAACTACTGTAAGCAGAAAGTCAGTGGCAAAAATGAAGTACAATTTACATTTTAGTAATTCGTGCTATATAACCACACTAAAATGATAATACTGTCCATGACGTACTCCTGTGAACCTATGGATTTTGTTACCTACCCCTTTAGACACAAATGTTCTACCTTCTATCCTTCTATAAAACCCACAGCTTATGTCCTTCCCTTCTCCTACCCTCCCAATGAACCAGAACCCCTCCCCAAAAGACAACCAACAAAACCAGTCAAACAGAACCACAAAAGTCATTACTTTCATCTTAATGCCTCCCTCACCTGTGGCCCAGAAAACTGAATTTTTGCCTGACAAAAGCTTCTACAATAACAATGTAAAGACTGGGGTTTTTTTATATGCTGCCAAAACATATTTTTCAGAAAAATACCAGTAGCAATGGGGTTTATTCTGCCATACTCTCTGAATGGAGAATAGAAAATATCACTAGCTGGAACCTGAAAGGAGGTCAGGAAAGAGCAGAAAAATAGAGAGTGGAAAATAACCTGATTTTGTCCTGTTTAACGTTACAAAGCAAAAGCTTCCCTGTAGAGAGAAGGCACTGCCTACAGCCTAGCTTTCCTTTCCGTGACACTGAACTTTGTGGAAAAGCAGGACGTAGACTCCTTTACCAGCTATCACCCAGGGGCTCAGGGAGGTTGGAGACTCTTCCTTGGGCCAGACGCCATGAGAACGTGTAAAAATGACACAAGCCCTGCTCAGGAGAGCTTACAATCTAAGAAAGCAAAATGACATACAGGGGTATGGAAAAATACAGCTAAACACAAACAAACTTTGTATACATAGATATACAGTTACATTTATAAAAACTATTAAAAGAGCACCACTATTTCTCTACCTGCCCCTCTGCCTAACCATCGTTACTGAGATGGTTCCTTCACAGGGATCATAGGGGAAGTGGGTCTTTAGGAGAGATTTCAAGGAGAAGGTAGTGGCCTTATGAATCAGTTCAGGGAGGGCTCTTCATGCATACGGGACAGCGTGGAAGATGTGATATTGAAAACTTAAAATTGTTCAGAGCAGCATTTCTCCAGGTCACAAGTTCGAGTGTTGTGTGCAAGATCCCTATTTCCTGAGACAGAGACGGTGTGGTCATGGGAGTAACATTTGGCCATTAAAGAGACAAGCGAAATCACTAACGTAGGACTACACTGAGGATACGTTACTGGCCACGTGTTCTCTGGGGCTGCCAGTGAGCACAGTAACTGTGAGGAGATGGTATGGAAGGGGTCGGAAAAGAGTTGGATACAAAGAAGGAAAAAAAGGCAAGATGAAGGAAAGGAGACAAAAGGAAGAAATGTGGGGAATATTTTCAAATGTAGTCTTCTGTTTGAGTTCTTAGTGTGTTTGCAATTTATTAACTAAATAACTAAAAAACATATACAATAATTAATGTACATTTGACACCATAAAATAAACTGGACCATATGCCAACATTTACATTATGTTATTATCCTTCACTATGGAAAGGTGAGAAACAGGTTAAACAAGAGACAAAATGCTTCCCCTTACCCTTCTTCTTCCGTACTGAAGCTTGGAAATAGAAAGGGAATGAACTGTGAATCAATTCTGAAGGTAATTTTTATATGCTAAATCCTTCTCTGTCATTTTGAGCACAAACATTTTTCTTCCATCTAAGAAGTTAAGTCTCTCCCTTCTTGCCTCTACTATGCAGGTATCTATCAAACCACAGCAGATAAACAGCTTGGCAAAAGCAGAGTTTATCAGGGTTTATAACTTAACTCTAAGAAATTGCTCCCCTGCAGATAATTAGGGATACACATACAATTTTTATTTCTAAATTATTTTTTAAAAACAGTAATTGGGGCGACTTATTGATACCAGGGCTTTCAAACTAGGATAACAGGACATTTTCAAATCTTTGCAGATTGAAGTGGAAAGGAATCATTAGCACACATTATCTGCCATATTTTGGATTAACTTATTTGAAAGAGAACAACTGAGATGGTCTGTTCAGTATTATGGAGAACAGAGAAGCTAAAAACATGTCAATAAAACCATAAGCAGAATTCAGAGCCAGACAAAGAAGTGACTGCAAAGGCTGCAAGATGCATATTTTTTTTTTAAAAAAAAAAGGTGGTGTTGAGCTTAGCTGGGAGAAATTACAAAAATACATACTCTCAGGGAAAACCAATGGGGAATTTCTATTTATCTTTTTCTTCTATTACATAACAAGGGACATTCAATAAAATTAAAGGCATCACATTTAAAACCAATAAAAAGGAAATACATTCGTACACAGCACATAATTAGCCTGTGGAATTCTTTGCCACGAGACAGTATTGAGACCATGAGCTTCTTCAGTTCAGAAAAAAGATTACACATATATATTGATGAGAACATCCACAGTATTCGTCTATATATACTTCCTATTTAGTTTGCATGTATATATTATGAAACAAGTGCTTATTCATTAGATAGTTTAACGGATATAAAAATGTGGGTGTTCTCATAATTCATACAGATGTCCAATATATACACGTATACATATAAAGATATATAAATTATATATAAATACACACATACAATCTGTGTTTTATGTCAGAAGACAACTTTTAACTGGTGACAGTGAGAACGTTTTCCTTTTGAAAGCTGGTTTGGTTCTTGTACAATTTAAGAATTCTTGTTCCTTCTGATAATAGCCCTTTTTACAGGACAAATATTAATATAGGTAGACCACAGATGTTATTTATAACAGTAGTCGTATTGTTTGATAGGGTGGCAAATGTTCAGAGTATCACGGAACTGGCATTTACAGTCTCATTTATGAAGAAGACAAATTTCTGCCATGCTCTGGTATTACTACAGCTTTATTATGGGACATACACTTCTGGACTATTCTTCAGAATAGCATAGTCTTGCCACTGTAATATTTGCCCCATCTGGATAAAGATATGGATGGCAAACATCCTTAAAGATTCCAAGTATGTCCCACGACTGCTAGTCACAAGAGTTGGGGTGGTTTCTGGCAGCCGATGAGAACAAACAGCAGATCAAGTACTATGAACTGAATCAGGGGGTGAGAAACCTAAAATGTGATGGTCTTCACTGCAGAAGTGACTTTATTATTAATAAGCTATCTTCCTTCAGAAAAGAGTTCTGCTTCTTTCTGTTTTAAGAACAGAATCTACTATGTAAGACTGAAAAGTAAGAGAAATAGAAGAATACCCTCAGTTTGAATTGCAGAAGGGGGGAAAATGTGCCTAAGAATTTCTGTCTCCTTGGAAATGTTTGTTGATAAACCAGCCAAGTTTTACAGCCTCTTAGCAAAACAAATCAAAACACCCAAACCCCAAAAGTGGCTCCAGAAATAATATTTTACATTTTAATCTGGAAGAAAAAATATGGAGCATTCACAAACTGTTGAAACCTTTAGTCAGGCTCCTAAACTTCCTGGCAGATATGCCAATTTTTTTCAGATCTGTTAGAGCTATATGATTAGATTGTTTCATTTGGGTCTTCATTTGGTTGTTATACCATAGAGAAGACAGTAACCACTTCAGCACGCCTTTGCTGGTAAGAACTCCCACTGAAGCTACATGACTTAACTCCCTAAAGGATGGATGGGGTCCACCTGTCCCAGAAAACATTGACTTCCAGGGAAAAAAAAGCAGCCACAAGGCTTTGAGTCCTTCCAGTTGGCCCTCATATGAGTCATTGGCAGAAAAAAAAAAAATTACAAAATTAAGCATTTAAATCAATGTAGGATTACATGGCAAAATGGTTTTATTATATGATAGACTCTACTAGTCTGCAATGAGGGACGTGGTTTGTTTTTCTACACAATTATCACTTGCTCTACGCACTCTTCTAGCATAACAGCCATATACAAATATGCACCAGGCTTTTCTCTTAGTATGTATGGCCCATCCATAACATATTTATTAGTCTAGCTGCCAAAATTCTACTTTTTAATGACCTAACAGATTAAAACTAGGAAGAAAGAACTATGACCTTCCTCACCTCTAGAAAACACATCAAAATTCCCAAAGAATTAATCATATCTGGAATGTGGATGATCAAGCAAAGGAATCTACAATCACATTTCTTAAAATTAGCAAATAAAAGGCAATGCTCAATACTTTATTACCAATAGTGAGAAGAGTTAAATTTATATCATGCACAGAAGTCAAAGTGATATCATAATATGCACTTTTTCAGATCAGAGTCTAACGAAAACAAGTTGAAGTTGAAGCTGCTTTAACACTGTCAGCTTTTTAACAACAGCTTCTGGCAGCTTACCTTTATCCACTAATGAGAGGCCACAGAAATTTAAAATAAAACAATATTAGATGAACTGAAAATTTAGAAAGCAAAGCTAACAAAATATGATACGGCATTACTTTTTAGAGATGTGCCACACTTCGATGATGCATAAAATGTATCAACATTCTCTTGCGTAGCAGTAAAGGCACAAGTTTAAACAAAAATTATTCATGCAAATCATGCATATTTGAACTCTCCAAAGATGCAGCATTCTTAAAACCTTTGCTGTTCTATATACTGTACACAGTGCAGATCCTCTCAGTCAATTTAACGTATATACATATATATATATATATATTTTTAACATTTCTATTATGTCAGCATGCTTGTCAAAAAACACTTTCTTACCCAGCTCTTCAAGCTCTGAGGTCATTGACTTAGACCGCAAGGTCAGTGCAGTGGTTGGAGCTCGCTTAGGAGGTGGTGGGGCTTTGCATTAAACAGAAGGATACACAGTGTAAGTAAATACACATCTCTAAACCATTATATTCACATACACAATTTAATATTTATTTAAAAGAATATGCTACATTAAATAAGGTAGTAATAAATACATACATGCGGAGGAAAAAACCCTGAGATGCTTTTCATATACCGGATTTCTATACTGTTTCTACTTTTAGCGTAGGTTGCTTGATACATCAGTGAGCTTTTATGTAACAGGATACATAGAAACATTTAAAGCTAAATAACTGTGCACTTCTATTTTTCACTAGGAAAAAGACTTTCTAGAGAAAGTGCCTCACAGCAGTTGTGTCCCTCCTTCTAAGAAATGCACATAGCTAAAAATCTCCTGCAGACCAGCCAGTCTCTGCCAGATTAATTTCAGCTTTGAAGAAACTTACATCTGAGAAATACAAGAAAGAAGATTCAAATTTATCTTAACAGTTGTAGTGAGACTAGGGAAAACAGGTGATCCTCTGAATAAATAGGATCTGAAAATATCAAGGCAATCATCTACCACAGAAACTGAAATGAAGCAGGTGTTTTAGTATCCTGATAGCCAATATTTCTGGTGGTCAGAAAGGAGCATAACATCAGAAAAGATTATGCCAATTTTGGTAGGAAAGTCAGAAATTTCCAGTAAACAAAAACGGCTCTGGGACACCAGGAAAAAATAAAGATTCCTAAGTGTTTTGGTCAATACTATATATCAGGCTACACCATTTTGACAAAAGCTGGCAAAGCAGTTTGAGGGCGAGAAAGGATGATGGAGGAAAGAAGTATAGAATCGTAGAATGGTTTGGGTTGGAAGAGATCCTAAAGATCATCAAATTCCAACCTGCCTGCCATGGGCAGGGACACCTCCCACCAGACCAGGTTGCTCAAAGCCCCATCCAACCTGGTCTTGAACCCCTCCAGGGATGGGGCAGCCACAGCTTCTCTGGGCAACCTGGGCCACAGCAAAGAATGTCTTCCTGATATCTCATCTCAATCTACCCTCTTCCAATTTGAAGCCATTACCCCTCGTCCTATCACTATATGCCCTTGTTACAAAGTCGTTCTCCAGAAGACAACATTCTTCCCATACCACCTATATCCACTATGCCAGCGCCATCCTTTTCCTGTTAAACTCCATCACTTTCTTACAGAGGTCTGAATGACAATATGTCATGAGAAAGCAAAAAGTATAGTTCTGGAGGCTGCAGAAGTACTGCACAGATTAACTCTGAGGTTCTGCCCTTGCACAACACCAGAAGTGACAACAAATCTGCGATCCTGGATCGTTCAATGAGGCTGGGAACCCGACACTGGCCTCACCATAAAGGAGGCTGATGGCAAGAAAATCCTTCTACACAATTCCCAAGGTACAATGGCAATTGCCAGGTAACAAGAAAGGCCACCAACTTACATCAGAACGTGACAAGATTCAAAAGTGCATGTTTTTTGGCAAATGACACATTAGCAATAGATGGCTCTGGAAAGATGACAAAGAACTGGGTTTGTTTTTACAGAAGCAACTTCCCTTTGGGTTGTATATGACGGCACTTTTATTTAAGGCCAACGTGACACATCCCAAAAGACAGAGGTGAAAGGTTTGTTTAAAATGTGTGAACAGTAATATTATCATGCAGGACACCAGTTAGCAGCAGCAATCTTTTCTGTTGAATAGAAATTATGAGGGTCTAATGACTTCCCAAAGTAGCTGTTATGTGAGCAAACTCAGGGGTATCTAAGGTGAAGGAAACAGTGCAAAATCCTTTTTTTTTCTGGTCTTTTTTATTTGGTGAAGTTTTGGTGGTCGTTTTTTGGGTGGGTGGGAAACGTATTGAATATTGCAATCTTATGATATAGGTTAATCCATAATCTCCATTAAAATTAATATAAAAAAAACAACCCTAGGCTTAAAAAAAAACCCTGTCGGATTTGTACTCGGACAATTCTTTGCCAAAGCCTTTGTGGCACACGATGCTGTACCAACCTCTCCTGGAGTAGCTGCTCTCCTGTTAGGAGCCAAGTGGCAGAAAAAGCAGCTGTACGTGTTTCCTACTTATAGGAGGAGGAAGGATTTTCCCCAGCTGGAACAACTCCTCAACCTCGAGTTCATCTAGAGGAATTTTCCCACTAAAATGCCCTTTTTTTTTTTTTTTTTCTACCAGAACTTCAATCTAAACATATTGCTTGCTTTTCTTATTCTTACAGAGGTCCTTTCTAAAATACTTAGTTTTGCTAAATTGTAAGTTCTCAATGATTTCAAGGGAAGTCAAACTGATCTCAAGTACATTTGTAATTAATTAATAAAAGATTATCTGTTCTTTGTGCTTTCTCTCTCTCAGCACTGCAAGAAATTTAACTACAAGATCTTCAAACATATAAATGTATGAAGATCCATGAAGATGAAATTTCATGGCAAGCATCACAAGAGGTATTTTTGTTACATATCAATGCATAAGTCAACAGAATTACATTACTCAAAATTAAATAAAAGAAGGGTATATTTCAGATTTTGAAAGTGAAATGTATAAAGTAGAATTTATAAACCAGCAATTTCACATCCATACTCATTTTTCTGTGGAGCAAGACCAAAAGGACTCCATTAGCAAAAGAGAAAAATATACCTTTCTTTCTAGCTGTGTCATCCGGATCAAGATTCCTGGTTACTGTGACAACCTTAAGAACTAGGTGATTGCCCCCTTGTCGAATCATGTTCACCACCTGCCTGTGGCCAACCTTCACTACATTCTCATTATTAACCTGCAAAGAAAGAAAATAGTCATTTAGATCAAAATGTAGAAAACGTCTCATCTTTCAATTTTAAAAACAGAAGGTGGAAAGAACAGGAAGATATAGAGCTTCTAATTACTGTCCCTTAATAAAAATACATATTTAAGAAACAGCATATAGCTGACATGGTAACAGGAGAACAAAGCTAGCTCTTCATGAAATATGCAACTAATTTCCTTATAATTAGCAGTCTAAAAAAACCCCAAAAGTTAATGAGTTCAAGCAAATCTTTCCCTTTACATATTTTATTTCCAACAATTAGCATGCCACAATTCTGCATTTCATACACTAACATTTTCTTAAATGACAGTCATTTTTCATGACTATATTATCCACATATGTTTATCTGCACTTTATGATAACGTAACCATTGAGATATTAAAAAGCTTTTCTTTTCAGATCATCCAGGAACAAAGAATTTTACTCCCGAAGTAAACTCTCATGTTCAAGAAACATTTTATTCTATGCACTCTCCTCATTTCCCAGCATGTTCCTTCTGCAAGTTTCTGGAAGGATCTAATGTCCTGGAAGCAAAGGCAACAGGGCCACAGGAGTCCAAAAGAGTCTTCCTGGAAAAAGACGAGTGGTTAACTCGTCATGAAGCCCTGACCAGCTCTTTATGGTCATGTCAATTAAGCTTTAAACTGCACTGCAACATTAAACTTTAAAACGTATACTCTCTGGGTATTTCCTAGTGCTACATCATCATTTTTGCTGTATATGTCTTCCCATAATATTAATAGACATAGAAGAAAGGATAGGCATAAAAGCTATAAATAAGCATGGATAAAACCAATTCATTTATTCATTCAATCTATAAGAAGGCACTGAAAGTTATCTGAAATCTGAACGGTAGTGGTTTATAAGTGCTGCATGTGCTGTTTGAACATAAAAGATATTGAGGAAAGGACTGAGGGAAGAAGAGATGCTGCCAGAAGACATGCTGGGAAGTTGATCTCTATCCAAAATTCAACTGACTCCGTTATATTTCACTGAGATCACTCAGTGCCTTCCAAAATGAACAGTCATTTTCAAAGTAAGTGTTTTTAGCCTCCTGTATTTATTCTGCCAGGCTAGGCCTCTCACAATCTAAAGAACTTACAGTTTAGAGCAAAATCTCTCATTAAATATTACTGCCATTTAGCAGAACAACAAACACAACCAGACCCACTCCAACTTGGTTTTTTATCCACAGTATCAAAGGAAAATCTTGCCTTTTTTTCAGGCTTTAGCTGGGACAAAATGCATTGTGATGAAATAACTTCTTGGTAAATGGTATTTTTAACACAATGCTGCAGTCAAAAGTCTCAAAGTATGGCCCATGTGCTATGTCTCTAAGCCTGAGATGCTTTTTGAGACACTTTTTTAGTTTCATATACAGTGACGTAGGTGTAACACATGCTGAACATCCAGACCTGTTGAGCAGGGAAAAATGGAGTTCTCTCATTTTGTAGGTGGAGGATATAAAAGAATATGGATTTGAATAAGACTGTTGCTGTTTTATTTTACACCTTCTTAGCATCTGGCATTTAATTTCAAGATACAGTATTTATTTAGCTGGACCAATGGCGTCTAAATTTAACCTGTCTAAAACATTTTAGCAAATGGAGTTATCCATTTACTTCTGAATTCCTTCCAGTATTTAAACTGCAACCAGGTAATTCTCTTTCACAGTGCAAAAGTTCATGCAATTAAGGGCTACAGAACGCAGCTACTCTATCTTTACTGGAATTTCACTTTGAGGTTGGAAGCCAGTATGGATGTAATCCCTTAATGCTGACAAAAAATAGAGACCTCCAAATAAATCAAAAGTTAATATTAATCAAACACATGTACACTTCACTAGTGCAAAGTGATAAACGTGTAAAATGATAAACAGCTTATGCAGCATACCATCTGTTCGCATCGTTATGTGCAATGATATTTAACATTTAGAGCAAGAGCAAATATATACGACACATTTTTTAAAGCTGTCTCAGAAACAGAACCTGTAAATGACTGTTTATAGCAGCTTTGTTTAAAAGGCACAGTTATAAAAGCTGGTACCAAAAAGATTTATATTGCAAAAATAGAAATATTGATAGGAGATCTGAAGATTATTTAACTCAAAGAGTTTACAAAAATACTCAATAACGAAAGAATGATGAAATCAGCAGAGCAGTGCCTCATCTTCAGCAACTCAGTGGGGAAAACTGTAGCCCGATTACAAAGCAATAACATCAGAATTGTCAATAGTTTATAAGGAACTAGGATTTCAGTGACAGATTCTCTACTTCTTTTAACCTTCTTCAGTATTTGATGTATAAGCCTATACATATGACTATGGAAAGGGTCATTAAACAATAAGACACCAGTTCTAGCAGGTTTTTTTGGTAGTTTTAGCCTGATATTATTCAGCAAAAATTTTACAGGTGTGAATAATTTGATTAGAATGTCTCTCCACTTCCACTTCAGGCTTTGGCAGCCGGGAGATGACTACTGCATCTCATCCAGGCTTTGGAAACAACCTGAAGAAGGTGAATTTTCATAATCAGTAAAATAGATAGCTATTTCAACTGCACCAATTCATTTAATAATCGCGTGTGTACTTGGTATTAAATGTGATCACGTTCTTTGAAACATTAAAAAAATCTTTTTGCTTTTAGTGGTAAAGTGTTTAGAGGGATGTTCTATAAACAGTCAAACTAACAAATCTGATTTGCAGGCACAAATTTGTGTCTCTGTTTTTTTAAACCCAGTCTTTCAGCACATTTTCTGTGATTTTTCACTGCAAAACCTGAAGTTCTTTTATTTCTTTGATCTTCCCCAAAACTTTCCTGCACAGAACTTTCTTTCCCATGTCCTTCATAAATAGGTGAAAATAGATAATAGAAATATGTGCTCTGGCTGGTTCCATGCTACATCAATGGCAAGTGGTCATTCAACAAGCCAAATGTTTGGAAGACTGTCTGTGGAACAGCCAACAATTTCAGTAACTCTCCTCTATCCATTCCCAACTTTCAGTAAAAGTTTCAGAACTTTACATTCTTGACATTCATGCTTTGCTATAATTTGGTTAAAACTGGGCAGTGGGATGGAAGTCACTTGGAGCACTTTAAAAGAATTCGAGAAATAATTTAGGAGATAATATGATTTCATAGACCCAATGTCTTTTAAAAATAGCCTAATCTGGAGACCAGAGGTAGCTCAAGTTTAACATACTTTTTGGGTATGTATGAAATGCTCTTGAAGTGTTGAAGAGGAAGAAGACATCAAGATTTTTCAACTACAGGTCTCTGTCTTTTTTCCACCTTGTATAATCAATGTACACAGGTTGTTTTAGAGCAGTACAATGTTACAAGGCAGGAAAATTATGATTTAAGAGGAACCAGGAGACAGAAATGAGAAAAATTCATAGCAGACAATTTTTCCAGATAAAATAATTTGCTAGTCATGTGCAATGCGTTATATTTCAATGTTTTGAAGTATTATCAATCACATGGCTTATACCACCATTTCTCATGTACCTCATGTAACACAACCCTGTGTAGACCCCTCGTGAAAAGGCTCAAACAGCACTGAGCAGAATCAAGGACAGCAGGTGAGGGACAGTGCCACCCAGCCCTCACCCCCAGCGGCTGCACCATTACTGGTTTGCTTGCAGCTAAAGCTAACACCAAAGAAATGCAACCAAAGCAACGCTCATGCCTTGGTCAGTACTTAGAGGAGATATGGATGGACTCATTGAGCATGAAAATATTCAGTTCTCCAAGATAAAAACCAGCAGCCTGTGTCTCCTCTCCACAGCTGACACGTCCCTGCTCCCTCCAACAACCTCTTGGAGAACTGACAGTGCTTTGGGGCTTGCATTCAATGTCCTTCACAGCCAGGACTCACACCTGCTTAAAGCTCCAAACCACGGACCACGATCAACAACGATGTTCCTCTTGCACAAAGAGCTTTGAACACCAATGATGAAGAGTTCTCTCTCCAACATTGCCATTCTCTCAAGAGATGATTCAAGAGTATGGAGAAAACCAGTTACAAAGACAACAGAGTCATAAATCTCACTATCTGTAATGTCCGGGTCCACGACTTTATCTTACTGAGCAAAACCTAAACCCCATTAAACACAATAAAAATCATGAAACTTTATCAAGAATAAATAATGATGTGGTGTCCAAGAGCAAAATATCAATCAGGTAATCAATTTTTTTTTCCTGATCTATGAATACCCATAACATCAATAAATTTCCCCTGAACTTCACAAAGAAAAAGATGCTCCTGTTTAGGCAACCTTATAATCCTGAGGACATCAGAGACAAGCGCACAGGACTGAGAATGACAACAGCTTATGAAATGGAAGAAGTTTAGAGAAGGATAGGATAGGGTAGAAATTGGTTTCCAGTGAATACAAATTGAAAGCAGTAATGTCATTCGAGGGGTGATTTCAAGAGAAGGACTCCAGCTGGAAAGGAAAGCACCATAACAGAAGGCACGACGCCAGGAGGGAGGCAGGGGCAGTATTTACCAGATCTTAAATACGATGCAGTTAAGAGAGAGGACTAAGCAAGACACAAGTCGGTGTAGCCACACAGACGCTGCTGAGAGGCACAGAAAATTGTAAATTGGATGTTTCGTGTATAATTACATTCGCACAGCACTAAATGATCACTACACTGCCTACAGGGCAGCTGGTATTTACTTTAGAAGCAAGGTTAGAGAGAGAATTACCTTGAAATTTATTTCCCAAAGATTAAACTTCTCCCTCTGTCCCCCAAATAAACATGTACTTCCATATCTTAAAGAAAATTCGAGTGTATTATTCTTTGTAGGACTTACTCCCCACAGAAGCAACAATTGGGTGGGTTCCCATTCTTTTCCCACACCGCACCCCCAGGCAAGATTTGATGGCAAACAGACTCTTCACTGTGTAAATACATGCATTTAGTTTGCTTAAATGAGCCTATTTAGGACAGGAAAGAACAAATGTCGTTCTTCAAAAACGTGGAGTTTTTGGAAAAGAGTGTGTTAATGAGTGTCCTAGAGATGTTGGGGTAGATTTTTTGGATATTGGAACAGCCTGCATAAAAGCATTTTTTTCTGAAATGTATAACTATGCAATGGGTTGAAAAATAATAAAATGAAATAAAATAATAAAATAACCTGCACATTGTAGGATAGCAGATGCATGAGCTGGAACATATTCACCAGAGCAGCCTTCCCGTAGGAAGGTGCAAAAGAAAAAAACGCTACCAGAGAAACAGACCTTTGCAGAGTTTGTTCTATTAATAAAAAAAAATAAATCTTAATTTCTTAAATGCATCATCCTAATCCTTCCATCCTATCTAAACGTTCTCTCAGTGGAAAATGTAGTCAATCCTTTTCAACAGTAATTAAGAAGACAAACCACAATCATTCTGCTCAGAATGACCATTGCTGCAATGGTGAATAAATTCACCTTGTAGTGAATTTATTTATTAGTTGTAAATGCATGTTCTGTCAAAACAAGCTTCTCAGCAGCTCGTTCCATCCACTGAACTACTAGAGAGAACAAGAACCCCCCCAAACCTGTTACACACACTTACAAACCCCAGCCTACACACTTTTTATATCCACCATTCTCTTGTAAATACTTCACACACGTTACCCCAATTACAATTTGTACCAGCAAAATAAATAGCACATAAGGAACTTTGTAGGCTCAGATGATACTTTTGCATTTCCAGTAACTACCCAGTGGCGCACAAAACAGTCTAAGCATATCACAAACTGGTATGAATTTCCCATCTGTGACATATTCTCAATCTGTAGACTAAAATATGAGATAAGGAAAGACACGGTGACTCAATCTTTGGGAAGTTGTTCGTTCTCTCGTTCTACCAGCAGTTAACCCTCGGCTCAGCTGCAGGACTCCAACATTCACTGAAAACCAGCAACTGGTCATGGTGGCTATGCTTCTGCTGGCCTTCAACTCTTTGTGATGGGCTGGAGTAGTATTCAGCACAAACTTAGACCATGTCCAAAATTTTCATTCCACAAGTATATGTAGAGTCAAAAGTCTTAATATTTGCTTTATGTTGAACCCCGTAAACTCATTCTAAATACTGAATGCTTTCACCAGTGCTTGCCTTCTGTTGTAACGCAGCATCATCCACAGATGCATGAAGAACACAAAGGTAGCTAAGTCCATCTAGAGAGGCTTCTGTGCAAAGCAAATTTTAACAAATTCCATTGGCAGCACATTCTTCCCTGAGTATTCCAGAAAAAGACTGAGTGAATACGTTTGCTGATATGAGTTTGGAGATCCAAATGAGGAGACAAGTCAAAAAGGTCCAAATTCAAAAGATGTTTTGGATTAATGTGACATTTTATGTACTTATAAAATGCATTTAACCACAAACAATTTCAAGATTCATTGTCTCAAAAAGCTGGCACATGAGTTTAATCTGTGTCTTAGATTAAAATAGAAAGTAATAATGTAACATATAAATGAGTCCCATAATGGAAATTAATTTATGAATTTGTACCTGTAAATCCAATTATTCACATCGTACTATAGAAGCTTAAACAGACAAAACAGATGGCTTCAGGCCACTGGGCTTCAACTATTCATTTATTTGAACATGTCCTGAAACAGGCCTTGAACAGTTTTTGGAAAATTTTGAGAACTTACTAATACAAATAGAAAGTTAGTTTATATTTTGATGTCCAAGACAAACATTTCTAATGTCAGTCTTTGACCCTATCCCAGTTAATCTAATTTAGTTTAAAAGATGCTTCAGAGATTTCATGCACTCTGTTGACCCAAAAGCCACTACTTAAAAAGAAAATAAAACCAAAGCATCCCAGAACAAGGGATATAAGCATGTGGAAACTCCAGCTGAAATCTTGCATTAGTAATTTTTTAATAGTAATCCACTTGCTCATAGATTTGCCTGGACTGGTGGCCTCACTGCATGGGAAGCTGTAAAGAAGATGAAGCCAGTGAGCAGGGAACTGGACTAGGTGATCACCAGAGGTGACTTCCACCTCAACAATTCTGTGATTTCTGGGGTTTCTTCAAAGGAAGAAATATCATAAGGAAGTATTTCAGAAAAATACTTTCCAGCCTTTCAGAAAAAAAACATGAACTGAAGGAAAAGTAACAAGTAGCATTGCCTCAGTACACATTTCTTTGCATATGCTCAAATATTAGGGTAAAGAAAGAAGATGTAAGATATCTAAAGGAAACCACACTTTGGAGATACTATGTCTTGAGGTTTTATGCTTCATCCCACGACCACACTCCACTCTCTGCAGTGGGGGAATATTGTGCCTTTTCTCTTGCAGCTCCCAAGGCAAGGGAAGGTGTTCTGCCTGGTGCTTGCTCCCACCAAGGGTAGCAGGACAGGCTGAAGCGCAGCGTCCCTGGTGAGCCCCAGGACCTTGCAGAGCTGCTCCAGCCAGGCACCAGACTTTGCCTTCAAAGAATGATGTCTCCTGAACTGCAGAACGAATCCGGTCCCTGCCTAGAGATCGCTGAGCGACGCTCTTGAGGAAGGCTTCAGCCTCCATCTCTTCATTGCCTTGAGTAGCACCAGTACTGCAAATCTTCAGCTGCGCTTAGGAACATCTATTTCTGATGGAATGAAGAGGCATCTCAGATCATAAACTCCAGACTCCTTTGTTGTCATGGCAACTGCATCACATAATTTGTTTCTTTACATTTAGCCAAGCTCCATCTTGGAAATTCTTAGATTTCTCCTCTTTGTTATACCAGTTAGGCCCAGACCTCTGAAAATTACCTTCCCCCCCCCCCCAATTTCCATTCTAGGTGTCACTAGTTTATATTAATCCTTTTTTCCTGTGCCAAATTGCCAACAGCCCAAACAGCTATTTTCCCCCACTCTCCATGCGTTCTACTAACAGATCAGGTGGGTGTAACGTCCTGTCTCGGCTAAACAAGCATTTTAATAACCTATTATGACAAAGAGTCTAAAATCCAAATGAAGCACAACAGCCGCCCAGCATTTCAAAGCCACTTGGGTTTTTTTGGTTTTTGTTTTTCTTTAAACGTGTCTAACTTCAGTCAAACTAATTTATAAAGATGGTCAAGCGTTCAGCTGTATCTCACCTAACCTACACTGCACCCATGTCAGTGCCTGACCTGGCTCAAGAGAAACGCACAGCACAACTTATTTTCTTCTAATAACCTACTAAATGCAAGAGGGAAATGTCCGCACTTCCCCCTTTCTCACTGTTGTTGACCTGGAGTGTAGACATTTTTGAGTATCTGAGAGTTACTCACACATGGCCAGCGGGAAATGTTTGGGACTTTAAGTTGAGCAACGAAATATTTGATCCTAACGTTGGTTAAACACTGTCAATGCCCTAACCTTTTTCACAAGAGTCAAGTGGTGGCTTTTGCACAAGTGACCACATATATTTACATGCACACAAACACAGCATAACAAGAAAATACAACTGGAGATTTTAATGGAACTTCCCTTATCCCCAGCTTACTTCAGTTAAGGATGTTCAACAATAATGCAGCCTTACTAGAAAAAATAAGCAGTGGAATAACAGATCAGAATGGTTTCTCAATAACATCTTATTTTGTCCCATTAAAAACATTGCCAAGTAACACAAACAACGACATTCTTTCTGTACAGAAGTCAATGGTTCAGTTTGGGGTCAAAGCTGAAAGCAAAGACTGTAGGGAAAGGAGCAGAGTTGAGGGTTGCTGTTTATCTCTTGTCCGTGCCATGGTTTCAAAGGTGGAACCATGTTAAAGTAGCATTATAATCTAAAATTTTGCATTTTGCCTACCTGTATCTAATATGAAAGCTGCTGAAAGGAAGAAACTACTGTCCTCATGAGACTACCTTATACAGAACATTTAAACATCACTCAATTACTTGGACCCATTCCTATTAAAAATAATTGTCTCCATTAATCAGAACCTGTTACTATTTTGAATCATGTGGTTTAAGTCACATTTCTTAGGAGAGGTTCAATTAACTTTATTGCAGTTGATTGAACTGCAGTGTACCGCAATCAATTAAATTACACTTAGGATGAATTTGTCCAATGGCTTTCAGGTGCAAGAGGTGGCAGTTTTTCATGTCATGACTTCTCTTAGGAAAAAATCAAGTGAATTGTGCACATCTGCTTTGCTTTCTCATACACACACCTGAAAAGGTTTCCATGTCTGACGAATCTTCAGAATAGTATTACACCTCACTGGTATATATTGATACAAGGCAGTATGAGGTTGTGACCCCCAATTAGTATTTTCATAGAAAGATTTAGGTTGGAAGATCATCTAGTTCCAACCCCCTCCCACCAGACCCAGTTGCCAAAGCCCTGTTCAACCTGGCCTTGAACACCCCCAGGGATGGGGCATCCACAGCTTCTCTGGGAAACCTGGGCCAGTGTCTCAGCACCCTCACAGGAAAGAAGTTCTTCCTCCTATCTAATTTTAACCTGTTTTAAAGAATGTGACTTATATTCACTGACTATTTAATGGTCTGGGAATTTCAAAGATGAACAAAAGATGTGCAGCAGTTGTCTGAGCAGTCTCTGACCAGTTCTCACATTCTGCACGCTCAGAGTAGTTATCAGACAGGAGAGTTGCACTTGGGAACTGGCTTTAGAGGTCCCCAGGGAGAGAGTCCGGGCACAGTTTAAGATTTCATCTCCTTCCTCTACCAAATCTTTCTCCTCTTACCTCCCCCTGTCCTGATAACTCAGAAGCATCCCAGAGCCAAATATGTTATCTGGCTGGTTCACAATGAGCCTTAGGAGGGGGGTGGCCTAATTTAATCACAGATTTTTTGATTTGCCTTTTGATTCGCCTCACCCCTTGCCCTAGTTTTATTGGCATTGTATTTATTTGCTACTCCTTTTCTCTTTTCAGCGTGTACTCATTTTGTAACTCTGAATTCCATTAGTACCTGATAGGTCCCCTACTTCCCGGAATGTTTGCTCTTATGAAGATAAACTGTTAACTAATTGTCTGGGCTTGACTTTTTTTTTCCAAAATTCCAATGCTTAAAAAAAATACGTTCTAATTTAAAATTCAATAAAATTAAAATGAAGTTTGAAGTGCAACAGAGAGTATCTTAACATTCATTTCATGAACATGCCTCTTGCATTTAATTTGTTCTCAGATGCTATTCTAGCCTATAAATCTTGGTACACAGCCAGCACCAAAAACAAGGTACCAAAAATAGCAAACTAGAGGTCACCCATATACTAATGAAACATCTCTACCATATCTGCCCTTCACAGATGAAAGCACGCATGAAAATCCAAAACCACTTAACCATTGCAACCAGAGCCGGTTTCACCTCATTTCTCTGACATATCCACAGTCATCCACCTCTGCTGGGCTTTGTTCTGAGGAAACTGGTTTTTTTCACATAAAGAAAATAAATGCAACCCAAGCAGCACATTCAGGCAGTCGTTCTGCCATGGAAAAGCACGTTTAAGAGACTCGCATCCCTCTGCTCTCCTCTGCTGACCACCCATCCCCACACTAGTTTGCCCATTCTCTCAGCAGAGTCACGAACACTTTGTGAGGCCAGCTCCAGAGGGGGAAAAAAAGGAGGATAATTTTAATCTGGGTCATTTAAGTGTCAAGGTTAACACTGCCTGGTTTCACAAATTATCATTGTGATCCGATTGCTGGGGCAGAAATGGGCAGCGCAGTGGGCAAAGGGTGGCCAAATTGTGGAGAGGCATCCTTTTGGCAGGACCATTCCACCATGTTCCTCTGTGGCATCCCTTCAGCTCTTCCGTTTGGGACAGAGTGCGTTTCCAAGCCAGGCCTGTTCCTGGAGCTAAGCTCACTGAGCAGCTTCCCAAAAAGCTTTCCCAGTGGAGCTGAGCGGCTGCATGGGGACAGGACCGAATTGCAGAGGAATCCGAAGCCAGCGTTACTGCCACCAGTGCTCGTGCAATTATGCCCTGGGAACAGCACTCATCTTCCACGCTCTCACCTGGGAAGCGATTAAATACTTCAGACCCCAATTAAACAATTCCCAACTTAACACTTTAGAAAAACATGAGGCTATGTTCAACCCTAAAAATATATCCTTTTTTAAAACGAGGAGTACAGCAGTATTATGCAAGCACTGAGAAGACAATAGATCTTCATTTGAATTCTGAATGAACCACTTGATAACTATTTACAACAGGTAGAAGATAGCAGGCTGAGCCCTTCTATTTTTAAAACATTAAAGGCCATTAGGCAGAGAATTCTAAAATGCGTATCAAAATATAGATCTCTTTATGAGTATTAAAATGCAGCCCAGTATTCTTTTTCATTAGGTAAGCACACATTAGTCAGGCAACACAATTTGGAATTAAACATTATACATGAAATATAAATTGACTGGTTCTGCACATGTCAATGATTTTCAGTTAAAACCTTTACAGAGATTACACAGATATATTGACAGAATGTGTTGTCATCAAATACAGATAATCTATATTTCTTCCTCCTACGTATAGTCACTTTCCAGAAAATGCATCTGCACTAGAACAATAAAAAAATGTATTACTCATGTGTTGCTCTTTATGTAGGAAAGCCTAATCTTACAGCACATAGAGATAATTCTTTCTTAAAGTCATGTTAGTTTTAACTGCACTGCCTTAAACTTGGAATCACTTATAAGGGGTTTTTTTGAGGCAATGTATCATGTTGTTAAAACTCACAGAATAGTCAGGTTCGGAAGTATGTGATGGCATTTGTTATACAAACCTAGATGAAAATGTAGTCAAACATTTATGTCTTTAAAGTGAGACACGCTGCAAGGAAACAAGAACTACAGGGGGGAGATAAGAGCTGAGCACAGGGGGACGATGACTTTCCTAGTCCTGTTGGCCACACTGTTCTTCATGTTGGCCTTCTTGGCCACCTGGGCACACTGCTGGCTCATGTTCAGCCGACAGTCGACCAACACCCCCAGGTCCTTTTCTGCCAGGCAGCTCCAGCCACTCTGCCCCAAGCCTGTAGCGGTGTGTGGGGTTGGTGTGACCCAAGGGCAGGACCTGGCACTCAGCCTTGTTCAACCTCATCCCATTGGCCTCAGCCCATTGATCCAGCCTGTCCAGACCCCTCTGTAGAGCTTTCGTACCCTCAAGCAGATCAACACTCTGCCCAACTTGGTGTCATTTGCAAACTTACTTCAATAGCACAACTGACTAAAGAACTGGCCAACAGTTTATGCCCATGGACCATTTTGCCACAGCTGTGCCTGACAACAAGACTCAATGAAGACTAAAATCTGGGCTTCAGAAATGCTTAAGCACATACAAATAACCAAACTCATAAAAAACATTTTCTCCGTTAGAGGTAAAAAATACGGATCAGTCTGCTGAGTCATGAACTTGGTGATGTAAGGCGTGTCCCACCCTAATTTGGAAAATTACTAATTGCACTAACCATATTGCAGTTTTCTATTAATGGCCAAAAGAATGTGCATATTTTATACAAGACTTCTGAATTTGAAAATAGAACCCAAAAGAGCTACCTATCATAGAGTCATAGCATACCGTAGTTACAAACATGGAAACGTTTAGTTTGAAATGACTAAAACTAAATTACAAGTAATTTTTGAACTACCTATAAGCAAAGAATAAATCAGAATTATTAAGGCAAAAATAAATTTTAAAAATCCACTCTAGTTATAGCAACTTGTTTGCAGGAAGAGATGATCCTCCATCTCACACTAATGGCTCCTGGAACACTAACCATGCGGTGTAAAACTCAACTACCCAAATTCCCTTGCGTAGAATGTAGTACTTGCATGGCAGATGCAGTTTGTTCTGCTTCCCGATTATTTATATTCAATCTAGTCTTGATAATTTTGGTTCCTTGTTTAAGAAGACTAAACAGAATTCCATTAATTTGTTCCAAAGCTATTCTTCCTTTAATACCTCATCAGAATTGCACTACAATCCCAATTCAGCCTGAGATTCGCCTTGTGACCTTTAAGCCTGTGCTTCAGCTCAACAGCCTTGAAAGGGAGAAAATAATTAATCCACTGGAACACACCCAACCAGCCATCGACCACTACGGCCCAGTCGATGGAGGTGAAAAGCTCTAACAGGTTTGATTAGGAAGCACAACACATTATAAAAAACAATAATGGACAATCCTCTAGTACCCACTTTTGCTGAGGAGTGTCAGAATTCACCAGATGCATCCATGGGAACAACAAAATAATATCCCACTCATCCTACTTTGTAAAAGAGTATCAGAATGTATATCTGTAATTATAAGGCAAAATAGACACTAGCCATAGTGCAATACAACATCAACTCAACAAAAACTCAAAAGCAACAAAAGACAACTTCTGCAGTTCTCTTTAAAGAAAACAAACTTGTTTATAAGGCAACTTCATTAATTTATAATGAGTCTTTTTGTTACCACTTGAAAGACACAACGTTCTGATTTACTTACTATCTGCACAGAATGACTACCATCTCAAGCAAGAGTAGAAGTGCAAAAAGCTTCTCTGTTAAGAAGCAGTGATTTATTTTGGTTAGTGAACAAGCATCATAGAAGTATAACAGCAGACTCCTCAGAGCATTTTGTCATAGTGAATAAGAATCACCAACAAACCTTTCATTAAGTTTGATTTTATTTGTAAATAGCTAGAAGTAAAAAAATCTATTTTTGTCTGATCTGATGACTCACGGAGCACGAGGAAATTTTCTGGCCTTTAAAGCGGCTCCACCTTGCCTACACAGAACGCTCGTCCAGAGGCAACATCCTCGCCAGCAAAAGGCAAAACCAGTTGAGCAATGTTTTGCCGTACGCATTGCTCCAAGTCTGTGGGTGCCTGCAGTGGCAAGGAGATGCTGCAGCCTGTCCTTTGGAAACATTTAATCCACGGGCAAATTGTGTATCAAAACAAGCTGGAAACACTTCTTTGGAAACGCTTCTTTCCTCGCAGTGGCCAAAAGGAACCCAAACCTGCCCTCCTCTTTCTCTCAACACCTAAACTTAGCAACCAAATTGCCTGCTTCGCACACAGAAGTCAGCTGTGCACTGTATTGGATGAATCAGTGCTGCTACGCACTGACATTTTAGGAAACACCGAATCGCTATACGGCCATATAAAAATGCAGCAACTCATCAGAAGCACGTTATTGAAAGAAAAACAAAACAGAACACAGACACTGAAGAGAGGGCAACACATGAAGCATGACTGAAGATAACATAACAGGTTTTTCAATTAGAGAAACAGCAGTGTTGTTTGTAACAACAGTAATTTTGCACACTGGTTACCTGGCTGTTAGTATTTTTTGCGTGTTAAGTTAAAAAAACCCTCAAATCCAAAACATTCACAGGTAGCAAAACCCCAGTAAGCTTGATTCTACATTTAATCTTCTGGAATTTTAATTAAGTCTAAAGCAAGTAAGGAAAGATCAGGAAAGGAACTTGGAAGTCTGTACAACAAAGAAAGGATAGAAAGGGATGATGGTGCCATGCACTGAAGGGCAGAAATGCCAGGTGCTTCCAGAAGTAAGGAAGAGAAGCCTGGTTTTAAACACCAAATATTAAGCAAATCCCTTATAATTAAGTTAAATTGCTTTGTAACTAAGTGGTGTAAAAGGGAATTTAAATACCGACCAAGTTCTCATGCAAAGGTTTAAAACTTAAAGACACCGAAAAGAGCCAATATTTTCCCCAAAGTTATAATTGTCATAAGCTGTGCCTCGGTGACTCGTGTACTACTCTTGAATCGAGATGGATGCCTTCAGCGAGGCTTAGGAGCTCAAATTCCTGAAGTATTTCGCAACCTGCAAAGGAGATATAACCCCCCAAGATGTTGGGATGACTCCTGTGAACAACTGATGTGCCAAAGCTTAATCCTCAACCACCACCATCAGCAAAGGGCCGGTCAAATGCTCTCTCCTGACAGCAGTACAGATGGCCCGTCACCCACTGCGACCCAGCTGCCTTCCTGAGCGCTGGGCTCCCTGCTGGGCTACTAAACCCTGCTTGGCCAGCACCTGCAAGGGTACTCGCCCCAGACGTGCTGAAGGATCTGGGAATCAGCATGGGTTGAGGACCATTTCCAGGAGACATGATGGACGCAGCTGCCTTGCTTTGGAGGCTGATTATAATTGTGTGACAGTGCACTGTTCCACGCCAGCGGCCACCCACACCAGAAAACTTCTAATACTTTAATTTACCGGTGTTTGTGAGTTTTACATGCAAGAGAGGTATCTGGGAAAAAGTGCAAAACGTGCATCAGGTAATCCCACCAGCAGTTACTGGTTTCATTTCACAGCTAGCAATAACAATTTCTTTAATGACATGTTGCTCACATGGCTTTGCAGTGTGACACACTCACATGGAGACAGAACTGTGAGAAAGAGGCACATTCATAAGTCTAATGTATAAATTTTAGATGACTTCAAGGCAGTAATTGATTCTCTTTGAATGCCATCTCTCTTTTTTTTTTAATCCCAGCCTTTTAGCTCTTTGCTTAATTGCCCAAATTGCAGTAGCATCTCAACTGATTTCTCTCCAAATACCTTGACCTAAATCAGTTTTGGCCCCGTTACTGACACTGACAAGTCAGTCTGGCAACGGTGGAGGGCCAATTTCAGTGTATCCTAATACTCTTTTTATTGATTTCCAGGTGGTTTTTTTAGACTACAAGGAAGACAGGCAAGAAAAATGTCATTTAGATCCCAAAGGCTGTCCATGAAAGCTTCAGTTCTAGGAAACTTGCTGTAAAAAGCACTCAGTGTTGTACTCACTCCTACTAATGTGTACCCCGAATCCTGCACAGGCAGCACTGAGGGAATTGCCCCAGTCTGAGGCAGAACGTCTTCTGCCACTGGGTTTCATTATTGCATGTTTCCGAGTCTTCACAGTGTCTTCCTGCAGAATGCAAGGAATTCCTGGTCCGTACCCAAGGCTCCTGAGAGCTTACGAAATTAAAAATATTTTTAGACTTTCTAAATATATGCTGTCTGAAATAGTTAAGTGATCAACTGTTAATGATATATGGTTTCTTTCACACACATATATAATATAGGCTTATCACTAAGAATACATTTCTTACTGAAGAAGCACTAGTTTGTCCAGAGGAGTGGAGAAAAATGTAGGTGTACATTTGACAATGTACAGATCTACTAAAAATAACTCTGCTAATAGGCAGGAGAACTCTAAAAACTGTGGTGTAGAGGCAGCAATTTAAAAATAAGTAAATCAGACAAAATATGCCACTAATTAATCCTTAATGTTTTCTAAGTGGGGAAGAGCAACTATAATCTGATACAACCTTTACTTACTCCATCAAATGGCTAATCTTGGTATAACAGGGAAGGGTACATAAAAATTACACAAAAGGACAATGGAGTGGGAAATTAATTCATTCTCAACAACATATTGACTCCAATTTTAGTGTCACCTCAACAGAAAGCTTTAAAGCAAGTTTGCTCACGTTTACATGGCAGTTCTTTCCCAGTGTTCTTGCTCAGAAAGAACGAGTTGGAAATTTTATGCTCCTGGAGAGACTGAATCTCATTATTTAAGTCAGAAATTGACTTTACCCAAATCTGAAAAAACTAAGTTGTAAAATTCACTGGGGTTTTTTGTTGAGGGCAGGGCAAATATATAGCGTTTCCCGAATTCCTGTGCTATCCCTATGGGCTTGACGGCTGTCTCTTTGGGAACCCCTCTAAACCCTGTTTAACTTGGTAATGCTCCTGTGCATCCTTCCCACGTACCATTCTATCCACACTGAACATCCATCTTCTTCTCCTTTTTGATCTTAAGATGCTGAAGGGCACTTCATCCCTTACTTCATTACAATTTATTCCGGGGACACGTCTAGGACACAGAGAGAGACCGATTCCCTAGGTGTGGGAGAGAATCCTGCATCAGAAGCACCTGAGCCAGTACTCAGCGACCTGGCACATCTCCATGATGCAGCGTGACACCATGCAGGGACACGAGCTCAAAATCCTGGAAGAAAGGCAGTCACAGCAGCATGGTGCTGCCCTCGGGCTAATTAGCACCGCATCATCACGTTTTTGTCGCTTCTCTTTTTGGAGCTAGTATGTTCAATGCCAGCTCAAGGCTCTTTCTACCAAAGGCCGTGCACAGTGTTAATGTCTGCACCCACACTGCTAACATTAAATATACTGGGACCATGGTCAGGGATGCCATAAGGGGATTGCTTTTAAGGGTAGTTTCCAAAATTTCATCAAAATCAATATGATTTTGTACACGAATGACTACAATATTCTCAGAACAGAAGGGATTAATTAGCTAAGGCATTCAGTAGTTACCCCTCAGCAGCTGAAAGATACAGATTAATGTGATTACACAACTGTAAAGATTTCACCTCTTACTTGCTGAGAATTCTGATTTTGCAGCAAGAGGAAGAAGGGTTAAGCCTGTCATTTTGTGACCAGATTTTTCCTTGGCTTCCAAGAAAAATATTTATACTACCAATAGTCTAAAGAGCCTAGACACTGGCTCCTCGCTACTCCTCGCATCTCAAACTGCTCAGAAAGAGACAAAGCTACCAAAAGCAGCTCTCACTCTTTCCCAGTATGCTCACATTTTCAGAAATGAAGTCAAAGATATCGTTAGACATGTAGTTTCCTAGTCATTAATGGGCTAAAATTACTTTTTTTCTCCCCAAATGCAATCTGCATTTTGGAGTTAAGAGTGAGTTTAGCAAGACTGTAAATTTGGAAAGAGACATCCCAGACCAGGCTTTAATTTAGCTACCAAATGAATATTTAGCTGTTTTCTAGTATATAAGCAGTGAATATAAATTTTTTTTGCTAAAATAAACTGTAATACAGATGAGCCATTATGGCGTCATTTTATGTACATGGTACCTACTTCATCTTAGCATAGCATTTTTCTGTTTTCTCGGTATTCTTTAGACTGTTACAATGTTTTAGACATCCATCCTTGCTAAATGATAAATTTCTTTGTAAAAGACTAAGGCTATTTGCTTCTTACGTTCCTCATTATTTAGTGTTCTTTTTTTTTTTTTCTTTTTTTCTCTTTTGCTATGTGCTATGACTGTTTCAGGGGAATGGCACATACAGTCAGCTTCCCATGCAGGCATGATCAAACAATTTTTAAGAAGTCACACTTGGATTACAGAGTATTTCTTTACTGCAACAACAACAACAAACCACTCTAAAGGCCAGGGACTTCCAACCGTTCTTAAAGAAGACTTTTGAGTTAAGAGGTCACTGTAAGGAGAAAGAGGCTGCTGAGATGTCTTCACGAGCTGAGGTACTGTGTTCATAAGAGAAAGATCTTGAATAAATACTTTCCTGGCTAGCTTTATTTTCAAAGAGAAAAGAAGAGAGCATAAACTTCCCATAAACTCAGATCACTTACCTTAGGAACATATGGAACAAATATATGTCCTTGTTGCATATGAAATAAAGCAAATACACTGAAACTTTAGAAAGCCAAGATTAGAAGTGTATCATTACTTATCTGCACCAAGATTAAACCGAAATAGGGAGGATTCTGGGGTTTGCTGCTGAGCAACTGAAACTTCTCTCTTTCAGAACCTGAAGGAGGCCTAAATGTAGGGTAACTTTTTCTGATTATTTATAAGTTTTCCATCATGACAGTATAATTGTAATGATATTAGTTACAAATCAATCAACTAAAATTTCACCCTGGTTCGGTAACATGACTCCTGCTGTGCATGGGAAATAGATTGATTGGCAACAAACTCAAGGGAGTCTGCTTGAATTCTGACCTCTACGAATATTTCATTAAAGCCTTATTCTGGTGCTATTGAAGTCTATTACCATTGAGGATGGCTCAGTTCTCTGCACTGCACTGAGGGACTTCACAAATTCTAGAAACTACTTACTAGGCAGGAATATTGCAAATACAAAACATTTTCCTCCTTCTTTACCCCACTCACTTCAGTAAGATCATCTAAATAATCAGGCAAACAGGAGTGAAGTAAGAATTGGGATCAAACTTTGTCCTCCACTCGCAGACAACGTTTCTCATTGAGGAGTTAAGGGACGAGCTAACAAAGCATAACTGATAAGTAGGACAGAGTCTGTTGTCTTCAGCCAGAAAGATATATTCTCAAACAAGAGGGTGAAATGGAAAATTTCTAAAAGCCAAAAATAGAAAGGAAGGATGGATTGCAGGTTGTGATAAAAAATGAAGGTTAGTTTCCTCCATCTGGAAGAGACGATGCAATCTTTCACTTTTCAAACCAGTATGGGGAAAGTCATGTATTTTATGTTTTCACTTCTTGCTTTGCCTTCTGTGGAAGGCAACGTAGTTGTATAAGTTTTAATTTTGTTTAAAGTCTCGGATACTGCATTTAACAGAGCTCCAGCTGAAACATCAGCAAAGTCCTATTAAATCTTTCCATCAGGAAATCATAATTACCAACTGGGACTTGAGGGCCTATCAATTATCTTCTTTGCTCCTGTTTTTGCCTTTTGTTTTCACCAGAAGAGTTACAATCATTTTGGCTTGAAGCAATTGCACTACTTTGACTTTATTTTCCTCTTCATGCATTTTAAAACGAGAACTGTGTCTTCACAAGGCTACATGGGAGACCTCTCGCTTAGAGTCTTGGGCTGCTCATCGCTGAAGCACCTCCGAGCTGCCTCCCTCTCCAGCATTCCCACCGCTGGCTCTCAGGTTAATAAAGAACACCCTTGCTTAACTACACATAGCTGGGTTTGTTTCTTTTTTTTTGTCTCACCCAAGGGTTATCACCGAATTTATCAAGAAGAGATGAAGAATTTTGTTTGACAGAACCGTAGCCCATCTGGAAGGTTGTAGGAGATCTAACGTGGCCGAAAGCTATGATTTAATACAGTACCATGACAGCTACTAAAAAGCAGCAAACGACAGAACCCTCACTGAACATTACAGAGGTTCAGAACTGTTTTCACTGTAGATGCTGTATTAGTTAAAAGATTCCTAGATAATACTTAGTCACAGAAACAATAAACTGTGGTTACTTATTTCCTTTCCCATTGTCTGTAGCAAGACACAGATGAAAAAGGCAAACAAAGAAAAAACATGTACTTTGAGGTTTTGCCAGTATTGTGATCAGTGGCCAAAGTCAGTGAACTGCACTTTGTCTTGTCTTTTATGTAAGAATAAGGATGAGTCATGCAAGACTAAAATAAACACCTTTTTAGAGGCAGCCTTGCTAATAATAGCTGCTCCATCTTTACAGAGCCTTCCCTGCTTGGAACTATTCTATTACTAAAACAGTAGTATAGACCACAGTACACTCAAGGCTGAATTTTACCTCAGCTGATTTTACCTTTGTTTTCATGTTGATATCAAAACTGATAATTCACACTAGACAGTGGGGCAAAGCGATTTTACAAATGTGCTTTCACAGAAACATTTATACACGCATTAATCCTGCATCACAGTGACAACGAAAGGAAGGTGCATTTCTGACTGTAATACTAGCCTGGAAAACAAGAATAGTACCTATTCCTAAAACACAAATCAAGTCTGTGAACTGTTCTTTAGAAAGACAGGGTATTTTCAACATATGCATCCCATAATAAACACACAAATTATATTTTGACACTTTGAGAAAATCATAGAATTGTTGAAGTTGGAAAAGACCCTTGGGATGAGTCCAACCATCAACCCTACTCTACAAAGTTCTCCCCTACACCATATCCCCCAACACCACATCTAAACGACTCTTAAACACATTCAGGGATAGTGACTCAACCACCTCCCTGGGCAGCCTGTTCCAGTGTCTGACCACTCTTTCTGTGAAGAATTGGTTCCTAAGGTGGATGTTGTCTACCTAAAGTGGATGTTGTCTACCTTGACTTCAGCAAGGCTTTTGACACCATCTCCCACAGCATCCTCATAGCTAAGCTTAGTAAGTGGGGGTTAAATGAATGGACAGTTAAGTGGACTGAAAACTGGCTGAAAGACAGAGCTCAGAGGGTTGTGATTAGGGGCACAGAATCCAGCTGAACTCTGTAAAAAGTGGTGCTCCCCAGGGGTCAGTACTGGGTCCTGTCTTCTTCAATATATTCATCAATGACCTGGATGAAGGGATGGAATGTACCCTCAGCAAGTTTGCCTTGGGTGTGGCCTCCCCAGTGCTGAGTACAGGGGGACAATCACCTCCCTGCTTCTGCTGGTCACACTATTTCTAATACAAGCCAGGATGCCATTGGCTTTCTTGGCCAAATTATTAAACCATTGAATGTCTTTCATGTGCCATTGGGTAAGAATGAGTATAACCATCTCCAATGGTTTTTATACAGCAAATTCAAAATATGAGATCTATGTAGAGTGCAGAATACTGCACAGGTAATGTTATCTACGGATAAAACCTGTCACAGCAAACTCAATAAAAACAAAAGGAAAACTTCCCTGAGATACAACTGGACCATGAAAAACTATTCATGCTTATCCCAACAGACAAGTTCTTCCTGCTTCAATGTGCGTCAGACACCTGTATTGGATTTATGTTTCTCTGGATTTAAAAAGTTTTCAGACGCTGTCAAGCTCTCCATCCTCTCCATAACAACGATCACCTCCTGCTCCTTCCTCTTAGCAGTTAACACAACGGCTAAACAATGGACTCCATATATCGGTGCTTATCCTCAAGACAGCCTTTCCATTATCTGATCAAAAATCAATCACTTTCTGGGACTGAACAACCTTCTGTACAGTGAGGACTTATCCTAGTTAGAACCTACCTCTGCATCACAGTGGTTTTATTTAAACATATCAAAATGATAATATTTTTAAAACACATTTTATAATTGTTCAAGCATTTTGTAAAAAACAGGAAAATGCCCTGCAGGTTCAACACAACTGATCTTTCATTACAAGCCTCAAACAGGATTGCTGTCAGGTCACTGAATTTTGTCCTTCAAAACTGACAACCAAGACTGGCTGTTATTACAAAAACATTGTCAACGGCTTCCTCTAAGATTTAAAAACCCCATTTAGCTTTTAATTTCCTCTGTGAAGATGTTTTAATTATGTAGCCAAACTTGGAAAAGCAAGGCAACAACAGATTCTTTCATGGCTCTTGTAGTCCTATCATATTATAAGCATATGCTATTTGGGTTTTATCAGAGACACCAAAATAATTTAATCTTGTTTCTTGTTCACTTCTGAATTATTTCTGGCAAAGGGAGGTATTGAGACTAGAAAATTAATTATCCTAGCAGCAAGAGCAGTTTCTTCCTAGCCTTTAACAAAAACACACCCCACCCCGCCCATATATAAAGTTTTTTATATATATACACCTATGTGAAAACTTGGGATACTTTCCACCCACACTCACTGTGTTACACAAGTAACAACCACAATCGAGGAAGTATCAAGCATATTATTTTCATGCAACGTGCCTTGTCCATGAAGATGTAGTAAATCTCGGATTTCTGATCAGGTAATGGAAGCAGGGAGACAGCACACACCTTTTAGCAGCAGAAGAGTTGTGCATTCCATATACCTGCAAAGCTTGATTTGTAGCTTTACATCTCTCTTTCTTTTGTTTCACAGCAACTTTAAGATTAAGCATGGTTCTCTAATTCTTTTTCCTTGGTTTTAACATACTGTTTTATAGAAGTTTCTTCCAAAACAGTCATCAACTCAGTGAATTAGAAAAGATGACTTGGCATATTTTTCCTCACAAAGTAAGAGGAAAATAGTTCCATAGATTAAAATAAGACTGAAAGGAGATTTTCCTTACTAAATAAAAGGACCCAGAAGCAGTATCTAATTTAAACTTCCAGAATCTCTTCCCCATCAGCATTCAAGAAGGAAGACAGCTGCCCTGAGTATTCATATTAAATACTAGTTTGAAATATTCTCCCAAGTTAATGAGCTAAGTCAATGAACTAAGTTAACAGGCTGTTAGAAACTTTCTCGCAGTGGAAGGGGAACAAAAGATGAAAATCAGAATGGCTCCATTCCAGTAGACCACTAACAGGTCTACAGTTTGAGAGGTCTATGGGTCTACTGGCAGGAAGGCACCTGCAGGGCAGACACAAGTAGAGATTGTCATCCTGTCTCTGCCTTCCCAAATGTCTCTCCCAGCACACCATATGCTTCACACAGAATATCCCAAATGGACGCTTAATAGGTTTATTCATTCCCCAAACCCCAATTTCTGAGGATCTGTGCAACTCAGACCTTTGAGAAATAGGAAGGGAGAAGTAAGAGGCAGAAAAAGTAGAGGGAAAGGGAGTTAATTTAAGCTGTGTGTGCAGGGATGCTAATAAACATTAGGAGTCAGCAGCAGCTCTGAATTACTTCCTTTGGGTGAAACGCTCAAGAATTGTCTAATTCAATTGAAGTAATTATCAGTACATGAATTACATTTTAAATACAACTTCTCTTTTGTGACATCAGGCACAACTTTGTAGTTTTAGTTTTGCTGAGAACTGCAGATTGTATTAGTTCTAACATTAGTTGCAATGATCCTTAACCTTTAAAGGAACAAATAGGTGGCCCACTAATATTTTCGGAGGAAAATCTTTATAACACTCTAACAGCCAGAACAACCCATCAGTGTCTCCCATCTTTACTTCCTTTGCTTTATTCTTTTGCTCTACCACTGTCTGCTTTGCCATCCTACTGCCAAGACACAAGGAACGACAGCAGCATCAGTCACAGGATGCTAACGATACGTTTTAGAATGTTAACTCAAATGGGTTTGGTTTAGATTAACAAAAAACAAATCACAAAGCTCCAGAAGAAAGTGCAATAATAAAATAAAGCCCTTCCTAACTGCAGTAACAAGAGAAAAATAGCTAATATGAACATAATTCTCAGATATTTAGTGTGTATACAATCCCTTTCCCTATCTTTGGTAGACAGAGCACTGTTCAACTATCGAAACATAGTGGGGCACTCAGGAAGGTTCCTAATTGTTTTATTTCTACCACAACAATTGGAAGCACAATTAATGCGTTTATGCTGAACTAGCAAATGGAAATATACAGGTTCTATATTTCAGGTTACTGTAATGAGTAAATTTCATTCACTCCTTATATATTGGGTCAGATTAAAGCTGCATATACAATTTTACGAACTTCTGCTGATGTAGAATACAGTTCACTCGATTCACAGCAAAATGGGAAAAAGCAGAATTATGCAAATGTCACAATATAGTGACAAAAATAAGAACATTTTGAAATAAGAGATGAATGGGATTCTGGAGAAACCAGCTTCAGGAAGTGTGCTCAAATCCTACAGTATCTGAAGGTGGAGCTTGAGAAGATCGTGATGCAAGTCATCCAACAGAGTAGCCTGTCAAGATCTGAAAAATCTAGAAGGAAGAAGCAGCACTTCTGGAGTAGAAAGTCGAGGGAGACAGAGACAATAGTATGGAGAAGATCCTGAAATGTTGAAGACAGGGGACCCACTGAGACAAGAATGGAAGGAGGAAAATAGAAGAGTTAGAGAACAGGAAGGTGTGATGGAGAGACAGATAGATATGGAGAAAAGGAAAATCAGCATGACTATTGAGGCCACATAATACCCCAAAATAATAAATATCTTTCTTCATGATATCACAACATTAACTAAAGACAACTATTGCACAGGCTAAAAGAAAAAAGTTGCCAGAGATATAAAAATGATTCACAATTGTGTTAACCTCTCCTCTGGGAATCTCTGACATCCCTTAATGCAGCATCATGCAGTAACAACAGGTAAAAATCTATCTCTACTTGCCATAAAAGCAGAGCCCATAAAGCTAAGAGCTTCCACTGATGTACATTATCACATGAAGCACAGAAGAACCTATAGTCTCTCATGCAAATTAACTGAGTTTTGCACTTCAGAAAAAAACCATGCTAAAATACAAATTCTTTGGAACACCCATAAAATTTTAATTGGTAGGCAGCAGAAAAAGAGAGTAAAATTTGTAATGCAGATTTCTGCCTCCTCCTATTGTCATTTAAGATTTCAGTGGTGCTATTTGACCTCTTTTCCAGCTCTTCTCTGTAAGAACAGGTGGAAGTCAAATGAATAACATGGAAAGGAATACTAAAGACCTGTGCTTCTCTGAGAACAAACAAGCAGTAGAAATGGATATATTTTCCCTTCTTAGCGCTGATTTTTTTTACTAGAAGTTTCCTCAAATACACCCTTTTTTCTCCAGTCTCTAGAACTGATAAACTGAAGAAGGCAGCTTCCATCACTAAAACATTCCTAAATTCCTTTAAGTTGGTTTTTTTCCTTATCACTGTCCCAATAATAAAAGGCTGTGACATTTTACATTGGCCTTTGAGGAAGGCACAGATCATCTACAATCAATTTTTAACATCCATCTCTGCAGCATCTAGATAATTACTATCCACACTAGAAGCCTTTGTAGCTAAAGAACTAACAGAATACATGTAATCCAGGAAAAAATAATAAAAATCCTAGCTGCTGAACTATCTATTTGGAATTTTGTTAGTCTGTGGCTCTGAAAGATGAAAAATATGTGAGAGAACACTCCAGAAGTGGCATCTCTCAGTTTTCAATGTACTGTATTTCAATGTGTATTATTATTTGGGAGCTAATATTGGAACCTCCTTCAGGGAAGCTCTGATAATGAAGGATGCAGTGTGGACCAGGTGCAGTCCTAGGATGTACTTGGGCACCCAGGGGGCGTTCAGCCTGGAGAAGGCTAGGATCTGGGGAGACCTCATAGAGGTTTCCAGTATCTGAAGGGTCCTCCAAGAAAGCCAGGGAGGGACTTTTTACAAGGGCATGTAGTGATAGGGTGAGGGGTAATGGCTTCAAACTGGAAGAGGAGAGATTTGGATTAGATATCAGGAAGAAATTTTTCACTCTGAGAGTGGTGAGACACTGGCCCAGGTTGCCCAGAGAAGCTGTGGATGCCCCATCCCTGGAGGGGTTCAAGGCCAGGCTGGATTGGGCTTTGAGGAACCTGGTCTAGCGGGAGGTGTCCCTGTCCAGGCCAGGGGCGTGAAACTAGATGATCTTCCAACCCAAACCATTCTATGAACTATCTTATGCATTGCTCTACTCTCATTGCTTTTGTTTCTCAACTATCTATAACATAATCTTAATGGAACCTCACCTGTGTGTATGTATATACATACATACACAAATGCGCATATATATATACATCTCCATAAGCACAGCAGCTGCCAGCAGCATGATCAGCTGCAGCAGATACAGTTCAGCTGCTAATTCCAGAGACATGTCAAGGGGCTATGAATACACCCCCTTGACTTACCTGATAGGTGACAAAGTAGGGCATGATGCTCTGCAGTACCATCAAGTCCTGATGGTCCACACTTGGGAAACCCACACACACTCTAAATACTACCAGAAAGGATGAAGAAACCACTGCAGCGAATAGATAACTACTATGTTCTGTGAGTCTGAAGAGAATTCAAAGACAACTGCAAAACTGATTATACTGGTCTAGTGACAAAAGGACAGATGTCACAGTCTGAATTAAAGAGGACGGCAAGAGCTTCTTCCGCGGCCGTACCAGCGAAAGACTGGGCTACTACTGGTATATGACACTGCTGAGATTGCTGTGGGTCCAGAAGGATGTATTAGCACTTCCTATCTACAGACTTTGCTTGTACTTCTTATTCTGCGTCACATGTAATCATCTTATCACAACCTTTAGCTATTTCTGACCTAATTTTAATTTGTGATCCTCTCTGCCCTAATAATGTAAATGATGATAGTCCTTTCATCTGAAGCATGGAGATAACTTAATGAATAACTAGGTGATAATGTCATCCCTATATTCCCTCTTCCTATGTCATTTCACCCTTCCTATGTCATTTCTGGACCCTCATAATCTGACATCTCTTCTCAATGTAGCCCCCGCTTTTGCTTGAAAAAACCCTAGTAATTTTCTGCAAAATGTTCAAAATTCTTTATAGTTATTTCTTAGAGGGTTTTCAGTTCCCCAGACTTTGAGGGGGAAGTGGTTAGAGGGCATATCAAAAGTAGTATTGATTTTGAATTTCAAGAATCTGTGTATTTTTGAAAATCTGGCCCTTAAGATATATATCATCTGGCCTTCCTGTACATTGTGGGGATAAAAACCAAGCTAGTTCTCAATACAGGAAAGGAATCAGGAGAGCAGAAGTACGGCGATCTCTGCCTACAGCAGTAATGAAAAGGTCTTAGGGACAAAGCTTACCCAGCATTTTCATATCATTATGCCTTAATCAAAACTGAGATCTGTTAATCCAATTAGAGTGATGAATGAAAGTACAGCAGTTTCTGTGCATTAACATAAGCAATTGTATAGACATACAGAGTCTCTAAAAGTGTAAGAGACTCGTCTGATTTTGACTGCTATCACGTTAAGAGGAAATATGAATAAGAAAATATGTCACTGTTCAAACGCGGCTGAGCAAATGTTATTGCTGTAAGGAAGAGTGTGTGGGTGGAGATGCTGGAATCTCTTTGGGATCAACTGCTGCACTATCACATATAGAACTGCTGAAGCAAGTCCACAAATTATAAAATAACATTTATTTATTTTTTACCTTATGTCTTTAATAGTATTGCAGATCAGTATGTTTTCCCCACTAGATAGCATGTTTGTTTCTATTAAACCACTCTTTAACAAGAAATGAATAACAACAGCTACAGCAAGGCAGGTAACATCCCTGTGGCTGTCTAAACTTTCACCATGAGAAAGTGAAGGTGTCATTTACAGTAGATTAAAAGAAGACTGACTGAAGTCCCTTTGGTATTAGAGTAACTGGAATAACTTCCAGCGTTGTTTCATCTTCTTTCAGAATATTACTGAATCCATTTCACAGGTAATTCTCTGTTTACCAGGCACAAGAATTTTGAGATAGATACCGAAGACCAACATTATAAAAAATGTGCCCACAATAGCTTTGATTTTTCAAAAGGCATGAGAAAGTCCAGGAAAACCATAAAATGTGGAGGTGAGAACTTTTTTGCTGGGAGGAAAGTTAATCTACCTAAATGGCTAATTTATAGGCATGTGCATTTGCAAATGTGAGCTCAGAAAGTCTGCTAGTTAGTTCACTTCAGTAGCAAGTTCAATACGCAAAACAGTAAGCTGATTACTATTTTTATTATTGAAATAAAGGAAGCATCTGTTTCAAAGCTAGATGTTGATGCTGTTAAGTACTGGAAATAACAATGCAAATGTGCCTACATATATGTGTGTGTATTTGTATATGTCTCTTTCCAAAAGAATTATCTCAAAATGACCAAACTCTGAAGATTTGCTTTCTCCAAAATGAGGGGGGTTAAGGAGAGAGAGAAAGACAGAGAGAAAGAGAGTATCATGGTTTAACCCCAGCCAGCAACTTGGCCTAAACTAACACAGTTGCATTTCTTGAACTTCTCTGAGGAAGGAATAAAATATGGGAAGTTTCCCAGGATAATAAATAAAGTTAGAGATATTCTGTTGAATAAATTGACAGAAATGCAAGTAACAGCAGGATTTGCCCTAAAGAAGCCCTCCTGTACAAGTACCAAAAAGTGAATTTTAAGCTTACTGACTACACAATAATCTCAGCATACACACCTGAATTATGACTCCTTTTTAAAGAAAACTCCCAAAGATACTGATTTTATTTCAAAGAATTGAAATAATTTGCCAAGACCGATTTATTCCAGCTCTAGAGGGCTGCAATAGTAATTTCCTTCATGACACCTATATTGGCCTTTTTGAAATGGAAACTGCACAGTACAGTAGGAACTGAAAATGCAAAAATGTGGCAGAAGGACAGTAATCTTAGAATAGTGGTGTTTATTTCTTTATTGTTTCTAGTGTATTCTAATGGTTAGCTGACTACAGACTGTGAAATCAGGCATTTCATATCCTGACCCTCAATTACCACGGCAAAAATGGCATGGGATTTGGCTACTAAGTCAACAATATTGTCATTATAAGCTGATCAAGCCCTTGTGAGCTAAAATTTGTTAATGTTCTTACTTTAATTAATCTAAAATTAATCAATGAAGGCAAAAAAATAGTCAGTAGTATGTAAAAATAAACTAACAGAAAAAAACTTAGTCAAACAATGATTTTTTGATCTTGCTGATGTAGGTATATGAAAAAACTATGAATAAAGCACCGTTTTTTTGTGGGGCAGTAGCTGAAACACTATGACCATAATTTGCCCCCTACGAAGAGCATGGCGTTCACTTTCAGCATGGTATCTTGCAGACTGATTGTACTTTAGCAGAGGAAATAATCCAGCTGGTGTACTTTGAATATGCATTTTAATTCTACACCCTCTCTTCCTTAGGCAGAAAGCATATGCTTTGCTAGCTCAAAATTTTTTCCATATCTTTATACTATGCCTCCCTTTAAAAAAAAAAAACACAACTTTCCCATTTCTTCTATGATGTAAATATGGAATTCATATGTATATAAAATACATATTAGCATTTCAAGATGATGGCAGCAATATTTGTTAATTATTCTTTTGTCAATCCTGTTGGCAGTCAGGAAAAAGTTAAAACTAATCCTGAAAACTAATTCTAACTGGATGAATGAAGTTTTAAGCAACTACTTATAAGTTACTGGGACAAGCAAAATAATCCTCTGCTGAATTCTTTTTAAGTTACAGCAAATATATCAAGCAGCAAAACAGACAGGAAAATACAAGGACTTATCTTTGTTACAACATGCTGAGGTTTCCTTTGGAATGGTTGGAATCTGGGTCAGAAGGAAACGACAGCAATAACTCCTCACCATTTATGATTTTCCAGGAAGACCTTTAATGCCAGGCAGGCCAAAGCAGTCATATCCAGCAGCTAATTCCCTAAACCGCAATGATTCCCACCATCTCTAGGGAAGCTATGACCCATGCCCACAAAGACAGACATCTACTCTTCCTTTCAAATTTGTAAGTAGTTAATGGGATAAACCTCTGCACGCTTATGCATAGGTTCTGAAATTACTCCTCATGTATCCGAGTATGTTTGTTTGATAACACATACCTGAAAAAATGGCCATTATCCAAGAAGTACTATAAAAAGGCTTCTGAGATAATAAAACAAATCCAAGGAGTCCCATTTGACTTTGTTGCAGTTATGCTGTCAACATACTTTTTTATTAAGAAATGCTGAAAGTAGCAGATTTGAGAGAGAAAACGGAGGTCGTTCAGAACAAGGGAAAGGTCAGCAGAAGAGACAGCTTATGCAAATAGAGATGATCACTGGAGAAAAATATAAAAAGGGCTGATTAAAGGGCTGAAGGTTGCTTAAAAGAATAAAGCAGAAAGTGTACAGAGAGATCTAGGAAACCTTTACAGTGACACAGCATTTCAGGTGTGCACAGACCCTGAAGGGACAAAAATTATTTTGGAGACACTTATTATGGAGATGAGAGACAAAGAAACAGATAACTTCTGAAAATAATGTAAAGCAAGAACTATTAATTCTGGATACCAGTCAAGGACAAGATAGTAAGAAAGTGAAGTAAGTTTTTAAGCTTGTGAAAGTCAAGACAAAGGAAAAAAGACTTCAAAACATTTGGAGGTGAGAAAGAAGGATTTTGGCAGAATGTGAAACACACGTGAAAGAACAGAGTAATCAGGACAAAAATATTGAGGACACACAGAATTGCTTAAAGAAAATGGGTAAAAGACATATCAATTTGCAACAGGAAGATTATTTCATCTTCCCAAGAGAGGATTCGATCCAAATGACAAAGATAAATCCTATTCTGTAACTGCAGAATATGAATTATTTTAGAGATGGTAATAAAGGAAAGAATAAACACCAGCTGAGAACACTGGCATAATAAAAATATGCTGAAACAGAGGGGAGTCAAGCAGTAAGAATCTTTTCCTTTGTTTATATTGATTTTTTTTCCTGAATATTATGAAATGAATACTGTTTATCACAAGAAATTATCTTTAGAATTCAAGCAAAAAAGAGAGGTACAGTATTAGTTTATCAAACTCTGGTGTATGGAACACATTTCAAAATGCATTCATTTATTAAATGGAATAAATTAGATTTTTGCCAAGATATAGGTTGAGTTAAAATACCACTGAGCCGTAAAGTGATGATAAAGTAATAGTTTTGCAAGAACTTAGCACTACTCTACAGAATCCACTGCAGAAGGCACTAAATCACTCATAGCAGCAGCAGAATTTAGTTTTATCCAATTCAGATATATTTAAGGATAAGGAATTCCAGACTACTGCTAACCTGCTTCCTTATTCTCTATGCTACTATGGTTAGGAACACATTTGTAGAGAACAACACTCAAGATTATGACATTGGACAGAACAGAGTGATGGTGCTGGTATAAAAAGTAAGCGACATGGAATTTTCTCTTCAGAATTAACCAGCTCACTGATGCCGGACCTTACAATTAACTATGTGTGTCTCTTTTAAAGAAAAACATCTTGGATATAAAATACTATGCCATAAATTTCTATTGGTAACACTATAGGCAAATCTGGGAAAGAGGGGTTATGACATCAGCCAGAGCTACTAATCCCTGGAGCCCCTACGCACATCTTTTCCCTCAGTCCAACTACTTCACGTTGGTTTCAACAACAACCTTTTCCCTTCCTCGTCTCTAAAAAGGCAAATCCAGACAGAATGATCAAAGCAACTTTATTTTTTGAGAGGGGCAATCAATTTTAAAAACTGTAATGTTGTCTCCTAAATGTAATGTTTCTGCTATTCATAATCCTATCAGTATAGTTTTAGGTTAATTTATATTTAAAATTTGCTTATATACATGAAGACACAGGATCAAAGGTGAGTTTCTCCTTTCAGATCAGCCCTCTCTATCGTCCAAATTTAATATTCCATGCAAAGTGCTACAAATCACTGTATCTTTTATTTCCCAGAGCTACTGCATATCACATTATTGTATCTGATCACTGGAGTCTGTTAGCTGAGATTCATTTACACAGAGATCAGTTTATTAAGAAAAGGCCTAATGCGCAAAACCAGTGTTCAATCAGTAATGTTTCCATCAAGGTATGCGGAATTTTAACCATTCCTATGACTACCTATACCTATGAATTCTTTAATATATTTAACTTCTGCTTAGTTTGTGTTTGAAGAAACCACAAACAAATGTAAGTACCTTGCCCCCTTGAGCTGGAAAGCAACACGCCAAAGACAGTGCGATGATAATACACTTGAGGCCTTATTTTCCTTTCCAAATTACCTCTACAGAAGTAATTAATATTCCTGTTGCTGGTATCATGATCAATGTAAAATAGGAATTGAAATCTTTTATTTTGTGTTGACATTTCCTGTAATCTACCAGACTCTGTCAAACGCTTAAAAACCCATCTGATGTTTGGAACAAATGAAAAACATCCTGGTCTCATTTCCTGCAAAGCACTGAACTTCAGAGACCGCAACAGATCCTCGCACCACATTGTGCTGCTCTCTAGCAACAGCACCGACAGGTTAAACATTTCCCTCTTGTTCTCAAAGCTCCTTAGCTCCATGGCTTGCTCCTATTCAGAATTGTTCAGTCGTTAGGAGCAAATCACAGTGACTTCTTAAAAATTAGCTACAAAACTGTTACAGGCAGCACGTTGGAACATCAGTAAGCATTTAAAATCATCTGCTGTAATCACGAAACTGTTCAAATAAATTTCATTATCTTTATTACCCTTGAAATCACTAAACCATCTGAAGACCACTTTAAATATAATTTAAGGAAGTAAGTGGCAGCAATCACTTTCTCATGGCAAAAGATGGCAACTGCACGTGGTCTCTTTTTTAGAATTCATTTTCACTTCAGAAAAGGCAAATTTTTAAACACAACATAAATTTCAGAATATTAATAGGTTTACGTAATTATTTGTAGTAAAATAATTTTCATATTGCTAAAAAAATCAGAGATACAAGTCTTAAAAAAGGCCTATAAAAATGAAGCTGTGAATTCGTCTGCTATAGAAACAGAAAAAGCCCCACTATTTGTCCCAGCCAGAGAGATTTTCTCACCAATGGGGAACACTGAGCCTTATGGTTCCTATCACTACCAGAAAATAAACTTTCCTTTCTAGAAGTATTCAATAAAAATACTCCTCCACCTCCATTATTCATTTATTAAAATTAATGCTGTAGTCTATTTATTTAGACACAAAGATTTTTACAAACATTATTTTAATGAAAATGCATAATCCACTTAAAATAAACCCCGAGGCCACTTGTTTCTGCATAGCTCCTGGGGGCCAAATCAGCCTTTGCTTAAGGATCAGATGAAAGCAGCAAACCCGTCTGGGAGCAGGAGCTTTCCCCCCATGGTCTGTGTCTGAGAGTGGGGAGAAGATCTCTAGAGCTCCTGAAACGACTCCCTCAACAACACATCTAGGAGGACACTAATCACTCGTGATCTGCTTCTATTCTATGACGCTCTCCATGGCTGTAATTTCTAAATCTTGGTGCCATTCCACAGATTTGCTATCATTTTATCATTTCCAAACAAGCTTGATTGCTAATATCTTAATTAGGATGTCTAGATGCAGAAGCGAGAGGCAACACCTGCAACAGTGTGGACCTCCAGGAAGAGAAATTTCCCCAGGATGCCATGGCGAGACTGCATCCAGAACACAGCTTCCCTCAGTTTTTCCCCCAACACAAATATCGCTACATCATATTTCAACTACTGCTCTGACTGTGGAATAGGCATATCCAAGGATTACTCATCTCTTGCAGGACTTTTGTATGAACAAAATCAGAGGAGCCAATCAAGCATCTACCATTATCAGTGGCTCAATTAGAAATAAGTTTGGAGAGGCAGGTAATGTTTGCGATTAAACTCATTAGAGTGCACCTCCTGTTTACAGGCTCAAAATATATTTCAGGTATATTAAATGTAACCTGCTAGCACCCATACTAAGACACTAGCATTAAACTTTTAAAAATATGTCAAGACCCAAAGAAAAACTAGTACCAAACAGTTTCTATTTTTGTGTGCTCCTGTTAATGGTTTAAGGCCTAAAGAGTGGGATTAAGAGATAACATCTTAAACACCATGGAGGTGACTTAACTGACATATGTTTGAATTTTTTAATAATCATAGAATCATCTAGGTTGGAAGGGACCTTAAAGATCATCTAGTCCAACCATCAACCTAACTCTGATTAAAAAAAAAAAAAACAACAATAAAAATCACTAAACCATATTCCTAAGGACCATGTCAACGTCTTCTGAATACCTCCAGGGATGGTGTCTCAACCACTTCCCTGGGCAGCCTATTCCAATGCTCAATAACCCTTTCCATGAAGAAATTTTTCCTAATATCCAATCTAAACCTCCCCTGGCGCAACTTGAGGTCATTTCCCCTTGTCCTATCTCCTGTGACCTGGGAGACAAGACCGACCCCCGCCTCTCTACAC